>JAREIK010001079.1:3793131-3888131 GCA_029783825.1 Sapria himalayana | reverse complement strand
TATATTATATATATATGTGTATATATATACGCACATACTTATACACACAATATATATATATATACACACATACTTATACACACAATATATATATATATATACACATACTTATACACACAAAATATATAGATATATTAATATATATATATATATATATACACTCATATATATATATATGTGTGTGTGTGTGTGTGTATAAGTATGTATATATATATATATAATATATATATATATATATAAGTGTATATATATATATATATATATATATATTAATATATCTATATATTTACACACACACACACACACACATATATATATATATATACATGTGTGTGTGTGTGTATATATACATACATATATTTATATATCAATATATTTATTTATTAACACATATATATATTTATAGATTTATATATTTATAGATTTATATATTTATAGATTTATATATTTATAGATTTATATATTTATAAATTTATATATTTATATATTTATATATTTATAGATTTATATATTTATAGATTTATATATTTATAAATTTATATATTTATATATTTATATATTTATATATTTATAAATTTATATATTTATATATTTATATATTTATATATTTATATATTTATATATTTATATATTTATATATTTATATATTTATATATTTATATATTTATATATTTATATATTTATATATTTATATATTTATATATTTATATATTTATATATTTATATATTTATATATTTATATATTTATATATTTATATATTTATATATTTATATATTTATATATTTATATATTTATATATTTATATATTTATATATTTATATATTTATATATTTATATATTTATATATTTATATATTTATATATTTATATATTTATATATTTATATATTTATATATTTATATATTTATATATTTATATATTTATATATTTATATATTTATATATTTATATATTTATATATTTATATATTTATATATTTATATATTTATATATTTATATATTTATATATTTATATATTTATATATTTATATATTTATATATTTATATATTTATATATTTATATATTTATATATTTATATATTTATATATTTATATCTTGATAGAATATAAAGCATAGAAAAAGTCAACTTATATCATTCTTTTTTTGATTACTCAAAATCAATTAGATTGACTAAACAAATGATATTGATCTTCATCAATTTTTTTGAGCACAACCATTCATTTTTCAGTCTCAATTGTCGAGGAGACCCAAAGATTACTCTCTTATAATAAGAGGGACAAATTCTATATTAATCGTTTATATCTCACTACAAAATTCTTATTATCTTCAATTATAACTTTTATAGTCATTTGATTAAAGACACCATTTGATAATATAAAAACACAATATTTCTTATGTTAAGAATTATAGTGATCTCAAGTCACAAGATTTAATGACACAACTATTAGAGATTAACTTATGACTTTGATCATTGTATTAATCTCAAGATGGGTCTATCAAATATTTGTTCTAAACAAATAGATATAAATTTAATTTGTATTTCATGCACATATTTATCCTATTAATATCAATCAAACTTTATATTAATTTTAATTCATTGTTATTCTAATAACAATAACCAATTAGGGACATTTAGAATAATTAATAATATTATTTAAGGACTTTATATTTAATAAACATGCAAATCATCATAATAATTCATTCTCAAAAATAGTCAAAATATAATGTCCATACAATAGTTCTAAAGCACTATTACTAACAACCAATCCAAGTATATATTTTCTATTTTAAGTATATATGAGTTATAAAATTGCAAACTAATTTCCATATTCCTAATAAGCAGCCAAAAATTATCATTTACACAAGGTAGGTTAATTAAAGGATTCAATACATCAGCCTTATAAAAGGATATTGCATACTTTAGCATCTAGACCAGACATTGTATATGCAATAAGCTTACTATCTAGATTCATGTACTCACCAAATTATTATATTTTGGTGTTGTAAAAAAAGTATTGAGATATCTTTAAAAAACTCTTCTTTTTGGATTGAGATGATCAAAAATTAAAGATATCAAATTTGTGAGATATTGTGATAGTGACTAGGGGGATGTCCAAAGGACTACAAGAGCACCTCTAGATATACATTCTTTTAAAAATTGTTGTTGCCACTTGGATATTTTAAAAAACAATCAACTATTGTCCTATCTTCTACTGAAGCAAAATATGTTTCTAGCTTAGAGACTACTTCACATGCTCTGTGGTTAAAAAAATTATTAACTAACTTGGATGATGTAGTAAATGAACCTACTACTATTTTATTTTACAAAAAATCAACTATTTCTATAACTAAGGATATTGTGTTGCATAGTCAAATCAAACATATAAGACTGAAATATCATTTTTAATGATGCCATAGAAAATAACGAGGTGAAGTTAATATATTTTAGGTCTGAAGGTCAGGCCGCATACATATTAACAAAGTCCTTTCCAAAAGAGAAGCATATACACTTTTGAGGAATATTAAAATTATATCTCATTTCATCTTATGGAGAAAAAAATATAGAGAAAGTGTGGGTTTGGTTGATTGAAATTGGACTCATAATAAAAGAAGACCCTAACACCCAATTAAATATTGGATCAAATCTAAAGGCTCCAATATGTTTAAATGAGCACTTTTGTACATCATCAGACCATTTTGATGCATTTATTTATTTCTTATTTACCGTATAATAAAATCTGTATATATAAACAACGAATCTCTATAAATACTATTGATTAATTTAGTTTTATTAATTTTTTGTGTTGTTTTTTATGCTCTGCAATTGTTCATATTTTTCTTCCCTCCCCTCTCCTTCCTTCTTCTTACTGTGTATCTCAAGTCCTTGAAGAATTAAGGTTTATAATAACATTATATCCAACAATTTTATATATAATGTATATGAGTTATTTGTATATGTAAAAATGCAAAAACATATATAATATATATGTTTTAACTGTATACATGAAAACATATACAATGTATACTTGTTAACACATATACAATATTAAATATATACATATATATGTGTTAACATTTTAATGTATATAATAAATGTGAAAACATTAAAACATATACAACATATACGTGTCAACACATATTTTGTTGTATATGTGAAAAATGCATATATTATATATATGCATATATGTGCTAACACATATATAGTGGGGGGAAATATGTTTTGGGGTGTTTCCCCAGAAAAATTTAAGAATTAGAAACTTATCTTTTTAAGTTTGAAAAAAAGTCACCAAAATCTTAAAATATTGAAATTTATTAAACTCTATTACGTTTATCTTAAAATACCCTTGCCCTCTTCCATCGGCACTCTTCCATTGGCTCTTGCCCTCTCTCATCAAGCTCGATGGAGCTTGACGACGAGCTCAAGAGAGCTCCATCAAGCTCAAGGAGCTCTGCCGAGAGCTTTAGGAGCTTGGCATCGAGCTCCTCATAGCTTCAGGAGCTCTCGGTCGAGCTCCTTATAGCTCCAGGAGCTCAATGATGAACTCGATGCAGCTCTCGGTTGAGCTCCTTTGAGCTCCAAAAGCTTGGCGTCAAGCTCCATTAAGCTCCTAGAGCTCGACCGAGAGCTTGACGACGAGCTCGGACTATCTCGATGGAGCTCTTAGTCAAGCTCCATGAGTTCTTGGTAAAGCTCCAAAAGCTCATCGTCGAGCTCCAGGTGCTCGACGGAGCTCCACGAAGGAGCTCGTGGAGACTGGGCAGGGGGAGAGGGGTGGTGAGAGAGGGACGAGAGGTGAGGGGAGATGGGTGAGGAAAGATGGGCGAGGGCGAGGGACGAGGATGAGAAAGGGGCAAGTGCCAGTGGCGAGGGTGAGGGGCAGGGGAAAGGGTAGTTTTTAGTACTTACGAATTTGGGTGTACTTATTTTTAATTTATTTTTAGTTTTTTGACTTTTTTATAAATATCAAAATTTTAGTTTCTAAATCTCTAAAATTTCTGGGTTTTAACCCCAAAACATAATTCTCCCTATATAGTGGTTCTATCTTGGCATATAGAGTATATGTTAGAACACATACATTGCATATGTTAAATATATACTATGTGCTTTTTTTTGTTTTTTTCATTTATTGAATGATGATGTGGTAGGTGAGGAGACTTTTTTTTAGTGAGGAAAGGGATACTTTTGGGTTTTCACATTTAATAGACCCAAAATATAAATAGATTATATTTTGGAGCACTTTTTATTTAATTATTTGTAAAATATGGACCAAAACATAAAAAATTTAATTTTGAGGTCATTTTCATATTTTTCCTTTATTTTTAATGAAGAAATGATAAATTTGAATTTGCTCATTTAATAGATCTAAAAAAATAAATATTTTGTGTTTTGGAGGACTTTTTATTAATTTATTTAAAAAAATAGGGACCTTAACATTTATATTTTAGTTTTGAGCCCTTTTACATAATTTTTCTTTTTAATAATCAAATTACTTTATTTATTTATATACTAAATCTAATAAAAAAGTTTCATATTTATTATTGCTACATAATTTATATTTGATCTACATGATGCGTGAAATAATGTAATACTTGATACGTGAACTGTTGGGCCCCAACCAAGGCACATTTATTTTGCACACATGACACATGGAAACTTCATAAAGTTCCATTTTATCATAATCATATAATTGATTGTGCCTTGGGATTTTTTGAAGTCCGGGTTTAAAATAATAATTTTGGAAAATTAGAATGTGATTTGAGACTAGAAAAATAAGATTGTACTTAAGAAATTATACCATATTTAGAAAGAACACAAAATAAAAAGATATGCTTGAGGAGTACAAAACCAAAATATTTATATTTTGGTTCATATTTCAAAAAATTTTAATAAAAGCATCATTAAAACATTAAATATTTATAGTTTGAGGCTATATAATTCATCAATACAAATCTACACTCCTCTCCTTTCAAAATGTTTATGAACAAAAAATATTTTATATGTTTATGCATAACGAGTTTATGCATAATTATAACTAGAGGTGTCAAGTGGTGGGGTAGCCTAGGCACGGCCACTTGACACCTCTAGTTAGGCATGACCTGACTGAGTCATGCCTGGCATGGCATAACATGGTCCAGGATTGTGCCTGGACCTAGGTCATGTTGGCTCGAGGCATGGTTCATGCCATGTTGGGCCAAAGGCCGAAGTGCCTTGTGTCTACGTGCCTGACCAGGGACCAATAACTAGGGACCTTGTGTCAGGCATGTCGAATATGTTCATAGCATCCAGCGAATGTGCACACACACCCTATAGTGATAGTAGTCATTGTCACTATTGAGTGCATGTGCATGTGAGATGACTTAATTTTTTTTAACATTTCAATTATGCCTCATCCTGGCCATCGCAATTATTTCCAATGGCTATGGTAGAAATCTGATGGATGTCTGATTTTTATCCCTATATTTATTAAAAAAATAATTTAAAAATATATATATTATTAAAAAAAAAACCTATAAATATGCTTTTAGAGTTAAGAGTTTTTCATTCTTACTTTTAATTTTGAAGTTGTCTCATCTCATCACTCTGTGTTCTCTTTTGTTCTATTATTCTTCTCTCTATCTCTCTCATTTTCAATTTTATTGTTTTTTTTTTAAATTGGAAAGCTGAATGAAATGATGCCTGATCTTTAGTTTTGACTACGTTAACGCCTAATGGTAATAGAATCCTGGTATTTTTTTTTGGTGTTTATAAAAAAATAGAATTACTTAATTATTTATAAATATAGATAAAAAATAATAATAAATGGCTAATAATGAATATAATGAAAATGACATTAGTATTGATTTAGATATGAATAATAATAACCCTACGAAAAGGTTCAAGGCCGAAATTGTGTTTTCTCATATGGTCTCGACCCAAACTTAAATACCTAAAAATAAAAACTAGAAGAACCTCAATTATTTGGATTCACTTTAATATAATAAAAATAAAAATTTTGCGGGGGTACAGGTGGCATGAGTCATCAAAAAAGGTATGTCGATCAATATACCAAAAAATATTGTACATTACATCCAAGACAAACCCAACTGATTATGAGCGGTTGGATGTTTGACGTTGGATCTAGTTTAATTTCTTTGATCCTATTCAAATACCACAATGATTTAGAAAGAGAAGATATGACCAAATGAGTATGATTATGAGTCTCTTGATTAAAATTTTGGAGATTCCTAGGATAATTAATATAATGCAAACCTACTTCCATCCTGCTTAATATAGGATTCCTAGGTTCACATGTAGGAATGATATAATTAAATATTATAAATTAGAAAAATAATTAATAATTAATGGATTTAGGAATATAGTGGAGTGATGTCTGTGATGCTCAATATTTACACTAGTCATGGTGATGCATCGTTTGTATGCCTCATCACCCACTATTAGAGGTATCAACTGGGCTGGGTCGGCCCTGGCCGATACGAGGCACGACATGATTCGATCGTGCATGGGCCGGCACGATTCGGCAGTGCCTGGGTCGACACGGCATGAGAATTTCTTGTGCCCGTGCTTGTGCCGTGTTTGTCCATGACACCAACCATGTAGTCCCGTGTCGAGGGCAACCGAGCCTTGTGCTGTGCATGGTCCAGCATAGTATCTAGAGGTGTCAAACGTGCCGGCCCGGCTCGGCCCTGCACGAGGCACGGCACGGTTCGGCCGTGCCTGGGCAGGTTCGGCACGTTCAAAAACCGTGCCCGGGCCCGTGCCGTGCCCGGGTGAAGATGGACCCGTGCCGTGGCGTGAGTCGTGACCCAATCGCCCCCCCCCCCCCCCCCCCCCCCCGCTGGTAAAAAGACCGCGGGTCGGGTCCAAACAGACCCGACCCGCGGTCATTTCTGTCGAAACCCGAATCCAAAAAAATTTCCAACGGAAAAAAAAAAAATTTCAAACTTGAGCGATTTTCAGCCCTTGGATTCGCCTCCAACAGCTAGGGGGCAGAATCCAACGGTCCTCGTGATTCTGCCCATTAAATATATTAAAAAAATTCAAAAAATTAATAAAAAAATATTTTTTTGAAAAAAATAAAACTTTATTTAGCCTATAAAATCTACCCCCCTCCCTATAACATTTTATGTTTTTCAAAAACATAAAATCTCTCAATATTTTCTCTCTCTCACATAAACCGTGCATCTCTCTCTCGGCCCTCGTGAATTTGATTTCGGCTTGGATTTTCGTGAAACTCAACTTGAGTTTTGAACATCAAAGCTTCCTGCGGTGCACCTTGCACGTGAGTGACCTCATTACTTTTACCGGGTAATATAATTTACTTTTGTTGTAGTTTCTCTCTCTAAAGCTTCTCTCTCTAGAAAAACTTACGAAAAATAAAAAATGACAAATACACCTAACATGTATTTAAATTTGGAAAATGAAAATGTTAGTGTTGCACATACGTCTGTGGCTCCTGAAACGTTGGTTTCTCCTGTCGTCTCAGCCCAAAGTTCTAAAAAACAAAAAACTAGGAGGAGTTCTGTAGTTTGGACACATTTTAAAATCATAACACAATTAGATGTTAGGGGTGAGGAACATGAAATGACACAGTGCAAATATTGTATGAGACTTTTAACATGCAAGAGTACATGTGGGACTGGGCACCTCAAGAGGCATGCTGAAATATGCTCCAAAAAACATAGACCGTTAGATCCTAGGCAAACCCAACTTGGTACTACATTTTTTGAGACTGGATCGAGTTCAGTCTCAAAGTTTACTCCTTTCGTATACTCCAGCGAGTTGGGTAGGGACGGCATGGCCAGGCTCATCACATTGATGGGTCTTCCGATCAGATTTTCGGAAGATCCGAGGGTAGTGCGCATCATGCAGACTTATTTTCAGCCATCCTATCGTAGGATTCCTAGGTCCACATCTAGGAGTGACATACTAAAGATATATAAGTTAGAAAAACAAAAAATAATTAAGGAATTTTTGGCATTTAGTGGAGTGGTGTCCGTGACGTCCGATATATGGACATGTCACGATGATTCTTCTTATGCATATCTCACGAGTCATTATGTAGATTCAAACTGGATTATCAATAAAAAAATATTAGGATTCACTGAGATTCTTCATCCTCATGATGGCCCGGCCATTTTTGAGTGCATGATGAAAATAATTAGGGAATATAAAATTCAAAATAAAATTTTTAGTGTCACTTTCGATAATGCTGTGAATAATGGAGTAGTGATCAACATATTTGTTAGGAATATTAGAGACGCACCATTAGGAGAGATCTTTCATGTCAGATGCATGTGTCATGTTATTAACCTGATAGTTCAAGCGGGTATGAAGGTCTGTTCCCCCGCGTTGGAAAATATACGCAATGCACTCAAGTATATTCGCACTCCTCGCAGACTACAAGAGTTTGGTAATCTCTGTTTGTCTGTGAATCTTAAGAAGAAGAAATTCCAATCGGATGTGAGACATCGTTGGAATTACACGTACCTGATGTTGGAATCATGTGTTGGATACGAACACGTGATATCCGACTACGTCAATAGTAAGAGTGGCGAACTTATTATTGACGACACTGACTGGGATTCAGGAATTTCATTTATGAAATTCCTGAAGATATTTTATGATACGACGAACATGTGTTCGTCAGTTTATACGCCCACCGCTTGCATTGCACTCCGTTGCATATGCAACATTAGTAGCATGTTTAGGAAGCATCGGGCGGACCCGACGCTTAGCCATATGGTTGCAGAGATGGAGACCAAGTACCTGAAGTACTGGTCTACCATTCCATCTCTTTATTGCCTCGCAGCATGCATGGACCCTAGGGCTAAGGTGGAAGGGGTTGAAAACACCTTGACTTTCATTTCCTCGTGCATGAACCTGGAAGAGCCATTTGAAGGGTTCATTTACGAGAAGTTGACAGACCTGTTCACATACTACGATACTAGGTATGGTGGTGGTGAGACTGTGAGTACGGACACTGATACCTTGTTCGGAGATGATGATTATTCCATTAACCTAGCGAGGGGGAAACGTAGGGGTGGACCTTCACATAGGAGTGAGCTGTCTCGGTACTTAGATACCGATTACTGCTCAATCCTATCACCTTCTGACAATAAGAATCTTGATTTATTACAGTGGTGGAAATCATATGAGTCCGCCTATCCCGTGCTATCTTGGATGGCACGAGATCTACTGACTCCTCCGGTGTCGAGCGTAGCATTGGAGTCTGCTTTTTCTGTTGCAGTGAACATGATTTCGGATAGGAGATCGAGATTACGTCCAGATATGGTTGAGGCCTTGGCATGTTTGAAGGATTGGGAGGAATCGAGATTTAGCATCAGTGATCGTGCTGAAGCTGGGACTGTGACAGACACTACAGTCGCATCCACATCCACTACGATGGCGGAGGAGCTGATTGCCGATGATGATGACCCATATGATACTGATCTTGATGTTGCGGCTGATGATTCTCATGATATGCCGCTTGACGATTGATGCTCATCTGCTCTTTTTTTTCGATATTTTTTTATTTATTTTATTTATATGCTTTGTTTGTACTTTGTATTATACGTTGTGTTGAAACTTATACTTGTTTTGTTCGGACTATTGGTTTCAAAAGCATGAATGGTAATTTTTCATTTGTGTAGTTTAAATTTTTTTTTAATTTTAATTTTTACTAACTTAATGTATTTATTTATTATTTTATGATTTAAATTTTATTTTAAAAATTAATAACTTTAAATTTTAATATATAATTAATAAATTATAATAATAAAAAAAGCTAAACTTAATTGAATAAAAAAAAATTTTTTTCTAATATTTGTTTGTTTTATTTAATTTTAAATTTTATAATTTTTACAAAAAATTATATTTTTTAATTATTACATATACTCTAAAGTATATACAGAATAACAGAAACTTAATAAAAAAAATAAAAAAAAAAATTTTTATAATCTGCCAAGTGCCAAGCACGGGCCGTGCCCGTGCTTGGCTCCCGGGACCCGGACCCCGGTTGAGCCGGTCCAGGCATCCAGGCTGGACGCCTGCCGTGCGCCCGTGCCCCGCTTGGCCAAGCTAAGCCGTGCCCACGGGCCGTGCCTTGCCCGACTTTAAAACACCGTGCCGTGCCTGGCACGGCACGGTACAGTGAAAAACGGGCACGTGAAAAACGGGCCGTGCCGTGCTGGGCCGGCCCGTTTGACACCTCTAATAGTATCATGGCTCATTGGCACGGTACCTCGACACGAGCTAAGAAACCGTCCCAGCGTTAGAAGCTGAGCCCGATGGGCAAGACTCTTCGAGCCCCAAAGTGAATAAAAATTACGGCGGCACACTGCCGAAACCCTAATTTTTTTAAATTAGGGTTTTGGTGGTGCGGTGGCGCAACGACATGTGTTGAAACCATAATTTATTTAATTTAGGGGTTCGGTGGTGCGGTGGTGCAGTGGTGCGATAGCGTGCGCTGAAACTCTACTTTTTTTAAAATTAGAGGTTTGGCCCTCCTGTGCTGAACCCGGTGGATTTGTGCCACGGGCTCGTGTCGGGCTGAACTCTATAGAGTATCATTCCGTGCCTGGACTGGCACAGAAGCATGGTCAGGCCTGCTAAAAATGGGCCGGCCTAGCCTAGCACGTCCCATTTGACACCTCTACCCACTATGTAGATTTTACATAGAAACTTAATAAAAAACTTTTAGGATTTCCAGAGATTCTCCATTCTCATGTTGACCCTACCATATATGAGTGTATAATAAAGAACTTTAAGAATTATGACATTCATAATAAGATATTTAGTATCATATTTGGTCAAGTATCTAATAATGAAGTTGTTATTAGTATGTTTTTTTTGTTAGGACCATTAGAGATGGGCCATTAGGTGATATTTTTCATATTAGATACATGTATCATATTATTAACCTGATAGTACAAGCATGGATGAATGTTTTTTCTCCCACATTAAAAAAATAGGAAACTCACTAAAATATTTTAAGATGCCTAGCAGACATTAAGAGTTTGGTAGTTTCTATTTGTATGTGGTTCTAAAAAAGAAAAATTTCTAAATGGATGTAAAACACTATTGAAATTATACTTATTTGATTTTGGAATTAGGTGTTGGATATGAACACATGATATCCAACAACATTAATAGTTAGTGTGACAAGCGTATTATTGATGACTCTAACTGGGATACATGAATTTCTTTTATTAAGTTTCTGAAGATTTTTTATGACACGATATATATGTGTATGTTCTATACACTCCTACCACTTGTAGTGCATTCACCTGCATTCACAATGTTAGTAGCATGTCCAACAAGTCTAGATATCACCCTACATTTAGTGTAATAACCAATGAGATAAAAATCAAGTATTTAAAATACTGGTCTATCATTTCATCTCTTTATTACCTAGTTACCTACATAGATCTTAGGGTTAAGGTAGAAGGGGTAGATCACATTTTGACATACATATCCACGTACATGAACTAGGGACACCAACATAAAGTATTCATTTATTAAATATTTACCAACTTATTTATATTATATGATACTAGGTATGGTAGTAGTTAAAGCTAGAGGTGTCAAATGAGTCGGGCCGGACCAGCACGGCATGAGAATGATCCATGTTCGTACCCGTGTCGGGCCTACTCACGGCACGAGACATGCCATGCAGTGCTGAGGCCAACCGGGCTTTGTGTCGGGCCAGGCAAGACCCGATACTATGGCTAATGGGCACGGTCCCTTGGCACGAGCTGAGAAACTGCCCAAGCCTGACGGATCCAAAAAATCTATTGGTACAGGCCCCAATCAGGATTCGCAATTTTTTTTGACCCGGGTTCGATTCCACCCCCCCCCCAATCCCCAACGGTACGTAAAATTTAAAAAAATAAAAATAAAAATTTTGAATTTAAGCCGTTGTATTTCACCTCCAATGGCTATGGGGCAGAATCTGATGGCCCACATGATTCTGCCCCAACAAAATCATTAAAATAATAAAAAAAATAAACAAAATAAAAAAATGTTTTTTTTTTAAATTCAATTATTATTCTTTATACCCCCCCCCCTAATATTTATGTTTTTCAAAAATATAAAATCTCATTCTCTCTCTCAAATCTTTCTCCTAAACTTCTTTCTCCCGAGATTTCAGCTTGCTTTTTGGGACTTGTAACTCAAGCACAGATTTGGTTGGTGTTGGATTAGACTTTGGATTTGTGGTACACGAGCTTTACACTATTTTACGTGTATTTCTATTTTTTAAATTAGTTAACTTTTAAGTCTTAACTTAATTTTTAAAAATAATTAGTAATTCTCTTTCTTTCTTTCTACTCTACAATCTACCCTCTTGTCTAAAAAAATCAAAAAAATAATAAATACTAATGAAATTAATTTAAATTTATAAAATAAAAATCCTACATAAAGGTCTGAGGCTGTGGAAACTTTGGTTTCTCCTGTCACCTTGACCCAAACATTTAAAAAACAAAAAACTAGGACTTCTATAGTTTGGACTCACTTTAATATAATAAAACAAAAAAAAATATTAGAGGTGAGGAAGAAGAAATGACATAGTATAAATTTATAAAAAAAATTTAACTTGTAAGAGAGTGTGTGGGACTGAGCACCTTAAAAGGCATGCCCAGGGCAGTGAGTTGGGTAGGGAAGGCATGACCAAACTTATCACCACGATGGATCTTCCGATCATATTTTAGGAAGATCCAAGGGCAGTGAGTATATATACTCAACTAAGTAGTGGGATTTTAAAGGCTGGATCCAGTTCAGTCTCAAAGTTTGCTTCCTCCAAATACCATAGCGAGTTGGGTAGGAAAGGCATGACCAAACTTATCTTTATCATGGATCTTCCGATCAGATTTTTGAAAGATCCAAGGGCAGTGAGTATCATGCAGACATATTTTTAGCCTGCTTATCGTAGGATTCCTAGGGAAGTTAGCAAAAATAAATAATAATTAATAAATTTAGGGCATATATTGGAGTGGTGTACGTGACGTTTGATATCTGGACAAATCATGACGATGCATCTTATGCATACCTCATCGCCCACTATGTAGATTCTAAATGGACTCTAAATAAAAAAATTTTAAAATTCCCTGAGATTCTTCATCTTTATGATGACCCGATCATTTTTGAGTGCATGATGCAGATCTTTAGAGAATATAAAATTTAAAATAAATTTTTTAGTATCACATTCAATAATGCAATTAATAATGGAGTAGCGATTAACATGTTTGTTAGGAATATTAGAAATGGACCATTGAGAGAGATTTTCCATGTTAGATACATGTGTCACATGATTAACTTTATTGTACAAGCAGGGATGAAGGTGTGTTACCCTGCTTTGAAAAATATACGTAAATCACAAAAATACATTGGCACACCTCACAGACATTAGTAGTTCGGTAGTCTTTGTTTGTTTGTGAATCTTAATAAGAAGAAATTCTAATCGGATGTGAGACATCATTGGAATTACACTTACATTATGTTAGAGTCATGTGTTGAATGCGAATAGATGATATCCGACTACATCAATAGTAAGAGTGACAAACTTATTATTGACGACACTGACTAGGCTTCAAAATTTCATTTATGAAATTCCTGAAGATTTTTTATTGACACGATGAACTTGTGTTCGTTGGTTTATACTCCCACGACTTGCATTACACTCAGGTGCATTTGCAACATTAGTAGCATGTTTAGGAAGTATCGAGCTGACCCGACACTTTGCCATATGGTTGTAGAGATGGAAACCAAGTACTCAAAGTACTGGTCCACCATTCCATCTCTTTATTGTCTGGCAGCCTGCACGGACCCTAGGGTTACGGTGGAAGGGGTAGAGAATATTTTGACTTACATTTCCTCATGCATGAACCTGTAAGACCCACCTGTAGGGTTCATTCATGAGAAATTGACTGAGTTATTTGCATACTACGATACTAGGTATGGTGGTAGTAGTAGTGAGACCGTAAGTATGGACATGAATCCCATATTTGGAGATGACAAATTTTCAATACAATTAGCAAGGGGAAATGATGGGGTAGACCATCAAATAAGAGCGAGCTGTCTTAGTACTTAGATACGAATTACTGCTCAATCCTATCACATTCTGATACTAAGAATCTTGATATATTATAGAGGTGTAAATCATAAGAGTCAACCTTTCCCGTGCTATCTAGGATGACATGAGATCTACTGATTCCTCCTATATCGAGCATAGCATCAGAGTCTACTTTTTTTGTTGTAGTGAATATTATTTTGGATAGAAGATCAAGATTATGTTTAGATATTGTTGAGGCTTTTGTATGCATGAAGGATTGAGAGGATTCGAGCTTTGGCATTCAGAATTGAGCTATCTCAGTACTTTCATATGGGCCTGACAGACACTGTTAAAAATTGGTCATGCCTACGGACCGTGCTAGGCTTGGCTTGAAGAAACCGTGCCTAGCCAGGTACAGTAGCCCAGTTGGGTAACCTAAAACTAGGCTGGCCCAGCCCAACCCATTTGACACCTCTAGTTGTAGCCAATCTATGAGTATGGACATGAATATCATATTTGTAGATGATAACTTCTCTATTCATTTAGTGAGGGGGAAATTTCTTAATTTTGATTTAATTAATAAATGCATATAATTTTTAATAGTTATTTTGACTCATAAATAGTGAGATTTATAATTAAATTAATATACTTTATGAGTTGGATAACTTTATTAATTAATTAATTATTAATTATTAATAGAATTCGTCTCATATAAAATGGATTGATGATACCAACACGAGGGTGTTTACAAATTACCATTTCAAATGCTTAAATAAAATTTAAAATCTAACAAATTTTTTAAATAAAATAAATGAGTTCAAAGTGTCACAAATAAAATAAGATAGCAAAATCATTGTTAGATCAAGAAATTGTTTTTTATGGTATTCTATTGATAATTATGAATTGTGCGATGATTATTTTTTAGAAAAAAATCCGTTAAATGTTTAAAATAATAAAGAAAATAAAGAAATGTTAGTAGAACTTTGTTAAAAAAACATATATTAATAGTTTTATCTATTAGAAATTAAGCCTCAATAAAAAAATCTATTTGAACAATTTGGAAATGAATTAAAAGTGCATTTGGGTCTACAACAAATATAATTGTAATAGACTCAGTATTTTTATAAAGTATTAAAAATAATAGCATTAATATATTTAATTAATAAATATGCCAAATTAATTAATTATTTAACTAATAAATAATAAAATTAACATTCTAACAAACACATTCATTTTGTTGTATATATAAGTAAGGCATGGTTATGTGTGATGTGTGGTTATCATTTATAAATTAATAGTATTTTTTTTACATTATAATATACATAATTATAAAAATTTAAATACTTTAATATAATATATTATTATATAATTTTATATGTTAGATCGAACAATTATTATATAAATATTTTTATATAATTATTTGCTATATTATTATATAAAAAAAATAATAAAATATTTATATGTATGAAATAAAAAGTATATTTGATATACTATTTTATTCCAAATTTCAACCTTAATCTTGTATCTAAATATAAACTAGTAAATATAAAAGAATGAAATAAAATAGTAAAATAATATGAAATAAATACTTACACCTTAATCTTGTATCTAAATATAAAAAAGTAATTATAAAAGAATGAAATAAAATAGTATAATAATATGTAATAAATACTCACACCTTAATCTTGTAATTAAATATAAAATAGTAAACATAAAAGTATGAAATAAAATAGAAAAATAATATGAAATAAATACTTCCACCTTAATCTTGCAGTGAGACAATAAAGATATGGAACGGTGGACTAGTACTTTAAGTTCTTGGTTTCCATCTCTGCAACCATATGGCTAAGTGTCGGGTCAGCTCGATACTTCTTAAACATGCTACTAATGTTGCATATGCACTTGAGTGCAATGCAAGTCGTGAAAGTATAAACCGAAAAACACATATTCGTCGTGTTATAAAAAATCTTCAGGAATTTCATAAATATAATTTCTGAAGCCCAGTTAGTGTCGTCAATAATAAGTTTGTCACTCTTACTATTGACGTGGTCGGATATCACATATTCATATTCAACACATGATTCCAACATCAGGTACGTGTAATCCCAATGCTGTCTCACATCTGATTGGAATTTCTTCTTCTTAAGATTCACTGACTAATAGAGACTACCAAACTCTTGTTGTTTGCCAGGAGTACTAAAATATTTTAGTGCATTACGTATATTATCCAATGCGGGGAAATAAACCTCCATACTCGCTTGTACAATCAGGTTAATCATGTGACAAATGCATTTGACATGAAAAATCTCTTTTAATGGTGCGTCTCTAATATTCATAACAAACATGTTAATCACTACTCCATTATTAGATGCGTTATCGAATATGTTACTAAAAATTTTATTTTGAATTTTATATTCTCTAAAGATTTTCATCATACACTCAAAAATGGCCGGGCCATCAAGAGGATGGAGAATCTCAAAGAATCCTAAATTTTTTTTATTCATTGTCCAATTAAAATCTACATAGTGGCCGGTGAGACATGCATAAGATGATTCATCAGGACTTGTCCAGATATCAGACGTCATGGACACCACTCCACTATATGTCATAAATTCATTAATTATATTTTGTTTATCTAACTTATAAAATTTTAGTATGTCATTCCTAGATGTGAACCTTGGAATCCTATAATAAGTAGGCTAAAAATGTGTCTGCATGATGCGAACTACCCTTGGATCTTCCGAAAATCTGATCGGAAGACCCATCAATGTGATAAGTTTGGCCATGCCTTCTCTACCCAACTTGCTACGGTATATGAATGGAGTAAACTTTGAGACTGAACTCGATCCAGTCTCAAAAAATGCAGTGCTAAGTTGGGTTTGCCTAGGATCTAATGCACCATGTTTTTTGGTGCATAATTCGGCATGCCTCTTAAGGTGCCCAATCCCAAATGTATTCTTATAATTTAAATTTTTCATATAATATTTGCACTGTGTCATTTCTTCTTCCTCACCCCTAACATTTTTTTGTTTTATTATATTAAAATGATTCCAAACTATAGAAATCCTCCTAGTTTTTTGTTTTTTAGATATTTGAGTTGAGACAACTAGAGATATCAAAGTTTCAGCAGCCTCAGACCTCTGTGTAAGATTTTCATTTTCTGAAATTAAATATGTTCCATTAGTATTAGTTATTTTTTGGATTTTTATTAAACATGACGTAGAGCCTAGATGATAGATTTTAGATATTCGGATTAGAGATAAAGAGAGACTAGTGAGAGAGAGAGAGAGAGAAAGTAAATAAAAAAACTTAATTTTTTTAAATAATAATTTTTAAGTTAAAAGTTATAGTTCAATACTATACAAAAATTAAAATACCCGTAAAGTAGTGAGGTAGATCACGTGCATAGTACACCACAGTCTAGTTCAAACTTCCAAACTCGAGCCGTGAGTCCCGAAAAACCGAGCCAAATGATGAAATCTCTAGTCCAAAGATAGAGAAGAGCAAGAGCTTTGAGAGAATTTTGAGAGAGTGAGAATAAATATTTATGAAAAACATAAAATTATAAAGAGGTGGGAGGGTTTATAGATTAAAAAAATTTTTTTTTTAAAAAAAGTAATTTTTATGTTTTTTTTAATTTTTTATTGATTTTTAAGGGGCAGAATCATGAAGGCCATCGGATTCTACCCCCTAGCCATTGAAGGTGTAATCCAATGGGTGATATTCAAATTTTATTTTTTTTAACTGTTGGGAGGGGGGGGGGGGGGATTTGGGTCGGGCGAGACCGTGGGTCGGTTCGGTGTGGATTTGGATCCATGCCCACGTGATTTCCTAATCTGTATGGCATGGCACTGGCGATTGGGTGGGGTGTAGGATATGTCTCATTCCAGCTGGCCGTGCCACGGGCCACGGAACTGTGCTGGGTCAGGCACGACACAAGGCCCGGTTGGCATAGGCACGGCACGACACGATTGGTGCAGTGGTAGGGCATAGCATGGGCACAGGCACGACAAATTCCCATGCCAGGTTGTCCCAGGCATGACCGAATCATGCTGTGCCTCGTGTCGGACTGGGCTGGCCCGGCCCAGTTGACACCTCTACCTACATTTCTTCTCGCAACTGCTCATCAAATGAATTATTGTAATTGGAAGATGAAGAGCTTCAAACTGAACTTAGATAAAATATATGTTCATGGGTACCAAGATACTTGCCTTTTTGTTGGCTCTACTCCAATAGTCTGAAAATAAATATGTATAACATCAATCTAAGGAACATCTATAAATTGATTTGTCAATTGAGAAGCAATGGTAATCATATTCTCCACAGCTTCTTACAATTATACAATACGATATAACTCATCAGTACTATATTCAAATAAAATTGAAATTAGCACATCAAACCATCAATAGCCTATTAAATATTAATATAAAATTGAAGTGAGTCATTATAGTTAAGGAGTCCATATATAATAATTCATCTGTGTTGTTAATAAAAAAAAGATACTTCTCTAAAAAAAGTAATTGGTGTTTTTGCCAAAAATTTAATTTCTTTACATTTTCTTCTTTTACATATTATAATTCACATAACACACTAAAAGTAGAAAATGAGCAGCTCACATTAATATCATTTTCCTGCTTGTCTAAAAATCACCTATCCTTTTTCTCGTACATGTGCTTGAACACCTCAAATGGTGCTGGTGGACATCTCAACTCAATATCCTAAAAATAAATAATATTAACCAATGATGTACATGAAATATTATCATTAATTTTGTATTGATTGTATTTACAAAGTTAAAAACAAAATAAATTAGGAATGAAATTTTTACCAAATCTAAAGAATGTTGATAAGTCATTTTTGATCCACCAATATGTTTAAAAGATCTTGATCATTCTTCTGCTTTATCTGATAGATGATTTTGTGGCACCATCTACGACAAGGCCTTGAACTCTTCACTATTCCAATATTCTCACCATTTTATCCAAACATTGAGAAAAATAATATTTTGCTTTGCATTTTTATCATATTTTTTTCACTATTTTCTAAGCGTGTCATTTATATTTGACACTAGCCCCATGTTTCCATGTATCCTTCATATCAACAAAGTATTATTCAAGTTAAATTTTTTCTACAAAAAAAAAGAATATTACATTGTGATGCATTTTTTAATAGTTTTTAATAATAAAATAATTTGACATTTTGCTACATACATAAAATTATACTTCTAATCCTACCCAAAAATATTCTTTCATATTTGATAATACTTTGCTCCACTTTATACTCTCCTCAAATAGTTTCTCCTTAAAAATATTTCTAATTGTATGAGAAGCAGAAAGTATAATTATATAAGTAATTTAATATTAGCACATATACATACATATAAATGAAAATGCTCATACTTCTGTTACTAAGTTCATATTATCTTCATTTATATTATTTATTTAAAATATTAACATATTTTAAATAAATACATTCATTTATATTTATATGCATAATTCTAAAATAATTTAATTACAAACAAAAATAATAAAACTAATTATGCATAAAGTAGTAAATTTATGTAAGGGATGGACTATTTATTATCAAGAGTGGGCAAAATGAATATTTTATCATAACTTTTCATGCAAACCCTAGACTGTGAATATCTAGTCATAGTCGATGTTATAGTAGCAATGATTATGCCTCCTAAGATAGGTGAGATGGAGCTAACAATATTAGTTGGTGCAGGATGAAACAAAGATGAAATATCAATGGTAGAAAATATGTGTCTGTCAAGATGAGGTGATGCCAACCTATCCATTGTACATGTAGGTGAATGCAGAGAAATATTTGTAGTGTTGTCACTAAATAAATATTGAATTTCTTCTCCACAAACTACTTGTGACTTCATCTATCCCTCCCCAAAGGGTTGAGATCCTTGGCCATTTGAATTTTCACCTGTCATACCTAATTTAATTTTCAAAAACATGGAAATGTGCAAATACAAGAAATAAATATAATGAATATGTCATACTAAGAAAACATCATGACATAATACATTCACATTTACTTTTGTAAATTTTTTTTAATTGAACATCCAAACTATAATAGTTACAAATTAACTAATATAACTAAACATCAAAGTCAAAAAATGTTTGCTTATCATTGGAAATTTCAAATAAATTATCTTTATCTAAATATTCATCCTTATCTAATTGTGCAATTAATTATTCCTCAAAAAAGTATTTCTATCATTAATGTCTAAAGAGTTTCTATCTTCACCAATCAATATTTCAAACACATCATTTGACACATGATTGATTGGATGAATTTTCATAATATTCTCTTGAAATGCAGGTACATGCAATGGTGTCACTTTGACATCTATTTCAATAACTTCCATAGCTAATCCAGATTTTATTTTACAAATAGCTCACTAGTCACCAAGATTTCTTTTTGTGGTTAGATAAGTGGTGTAACACACTTGTTCTGCTTGTACCACAAGAAGGAATGACTCGATATTTTTTATAGTGCACATCTACAAGGTTATATTGATAATGAATTCTAATACATGAATTTGGAATGATATCAAACCATTCATACTTAAATAGAATTATCCTCTTAATTGGTAAAGTAGGATACTCCAAGTATGGTATTTCAATCAATTGATCATGAAAGTCAATATTAGATACAGTAGAGTTAAATCCCTTAATGTATACACCACTATTCATTATAGCTCTATTTGAATCATATTTCAAAGTGTGAAATTTATATCCATTTACATAATGTATGAGATACAGCTATAAACTACGTAATGACCCTTTTGTAAGATCTATTATTTGTCCATTACATATATCTGATGATAAAAAATATACCTAAAAAAAGATAAAAAATAAAGTCAAACTTATATAATGTGGCAAGTTATTTATTATAAAAAAAACATAATTAGTAATATATTGATAAATTTCTCAAACCAAGATGCAAAAAAATCTTTATCAAGCTTGGCATTAATCATAGTATCATCAATATATAGTTGTCATTACTTAAATTCTTTAGCATAAATTCTGCAAAAATAAGATTGAAATTATTTTGAATTTTAACATAGGTATATCCGGAGGTGTCAAACGGGCCGGCCCGACTCGACCCAACCCATTTTTTAAGAGCATAGCCGTGCTTTCGTGTAGGGCTAGCCCGGTCTGGCCAAACTAGGCCGTACGAGCCTGGTTAAAATTTTTTTTTAAAATTTTAAAAGTTTAATATTTTAGTTTAAATAAAATATATATTATATTATATATAGAATTATAGATAATGTATAATATATTAAATTTATAAAATAAAGATTGTGAAAATTTTAATAAATTACAAGGTTTAATTTTTTTTATAATTTAAAATAAAATTAGTTTATAATTTATTAGAATTAAATTATAGAGTTTAAAAATTTTAAATGAAAAATTTAAACAAAAAAATAAATTAAACAAATAAAATAAATTAAAAAAAAATTAAAAAAAAATTAAAAATTCAAAAAAAACAAAAACAAACCAAATGAGAAATGACCAATCAGCCAATAAATACCGAAGGCCCGAACCAAACAAATTCAAGTTTCAACGTAACGTAAAAATAAAGCATATAATCAATAAAAAACAAAACATCGATATCAAAAAGTAGTGGATCATCATCAATCATCAATCTGCATATCATGAGCATCATCAGCCGCAACATCAAGATCACTATCATATGGATCATCATCATCAGCAATCAACTTCTCCGCTTTAGTAGTGGATCCGGATGCAGTCTCTGTCTAGTTCCAGCATGATCTTGGATGCTAAACCTCGAATCATCTCATTCCTTCAAACAGGCCAAGACCTCAACAATATATGGACGTAATCTCGATCTCCTATCTGAAATCACGTTCATTACAACAAAAAAAGTAGACTCTGATGCTACGCTCGACACCGAAGGAGTCAGTAGATCCCGTGCCATCCTAGATGGCACGTGAAAGGTGGACTCATATGATTTCCACCACTGTAATATATCAAGATTTTTAGTATCAGAATGTGATAAGATTGAGTAGTAATTGGTATCTAAGTACCGAGAATGCTCGCTCCTATATGATGGTCCACCCCATCATTTCTCCCTTGCTAGTTGAATGAAAAAATCACCATCTCTGAACAAGGTATCCATGTCCATAATCACAGTCTCACTACCACCATCACCATACCTAGTATCGTAGTATGTGAACATGTCAGTCAACTTCTCGTGAATGAACCCTTCGGGTGGCTCTTCCAGGTTCATGCACGAGGAAATGTAAGTTAGGGTGTTTTCTACCCCTTCCACCTTAACCCTATGGTCCATGCATGCAGCGAGGCAATAGAGAGATGGAACATTGGACAAGTACTCTAAGTACTTGGTTTCCATCTCTACAACCATATGGCTATGTGTAGCATCAGCTTGATGCTTCCTAAACATGCTACTAATGTTGCATATTCACCTGAGTGCAATGTAAGTCATGGACGTATAAACCGATGAACACATGTTCGTCGTGTCATAAAAAATCTTCAGAAATTTCATTTATGAAAATTTTGAAGCCCTGTCAGTGTCGTTAATAATAAGTTCGTCACTCTTACTATTGATGTAGTCAGATATCACGTGTTCATATCCAACACATGACTCCAACATTAGGTACATGTAATTCCAACGATGTCTCACATCAGATTGGAATTTCTTTTTCTTAAGATTCGTAGACAAACAGAGACTACCAAACTCTTGTTGTCGACGAGGAGTGTGAATATTTTTTAGTGCATTACGTATATTATCTAACACAGGGGAACACACCTTCATACCAATTTGAACAATCAGGTTAATTACGTGACACATGCATCTGACATGAAAAATCTCTCCTAATGGTGCTTCTCTAATATTCCTAACAAATCTATTAATTACTAATCCATTATTAGATGCGTAATCAAATGTGATACTAAAAATTTTATTTTGAATTTTATATTCTCTAAAGATTTTTATCATACACTCAAAAATTGTCGGGTCATCATGAGGATGGAGAATCTCAAAGAATCTTAAAATTTTTTAATTCATAGTCCAGTTAGAATCTACATAGTGGCTGGTGAGACATGCATAAGATGATTAATCGTGACTTGTCCAGATATTGGTCGTCACGGACACCACTCCACTATATGCCATAAATTCATTAATTATTTTTTATTTTTCTAAGTTATACAATTTTAGTATGATATTTCTAGGTGCGGACCTAGGAATCCTATGATAAGTAGACTGAAAATATGTTTGCATGATGCGCATAACCCTTGCATCTTCCGAAAATCTGATCGGAAGACCCATCAATGTGATAAGTTTGGCCATGCCGACCCTACCCAACTTGCTGGAGTATATGAATGGAGTAAACTTTGAGACTGAACTAGATCCAATCTCAAAAAATGCAGTGTCAAGTTGGGTTTGCCTAGGATCTAATGGACCATATTTTTTGGTGCATAATTCGGCATGCCTCTTAAGGTGTCCAGTCCCAAACTAACTCTTACAAGTTAAAATTCTTATACAATATTTGCACTATGCCATTTATTCTTCCTCAGCCATAACATTTTTTTGTTTTATTATATTAAAATGAGTTCAAACTACAGAAGTCCTCCAAGTTTTTTGTTTTTTAGAAGTTTGGGTTGAGACGACTGGAGAAACTAGAGTTTATGCAGCCTCACACCTCCGTGTAAGATTTTTATTTTCTAAATTTAAATATGTATCATTAGTATTTGTTATTTTTTAGGATTTTTGTTAAACAAGACACTTATGTAGAGACTAGATGATAGATTTTGGATTTAACTATTTTAGGACTAGAGAGAGATAGAGACTAGAGAGAGAGAGAGTAAAAAAAAAAACTTAAAATAAATTACGTGGTAAAGCAGTGAGGTCGATCACGTGCACGGTGCACTACAGTCTAGCTCAAAATTCAAAACCCGAGTTGAGATTCCCGAAAAGCCAAGCTAAATTACGAAATCCTGAGTCCCAAGAGAGAGGAGTAAGAGTTTTGAGAGAGTAAAAATGTGAGATTTGAGAGAATAAATATTGATGAAAAACATAAATGTTATAGAGAGGTGGAGAGGATTTTGTAGATTAAAGAAAATAATTATTTTTAAAAAAGTATTTTTTTTTTGTTTTTTTAATTTTTTTTAATATTTTAGGGGGCAGAATCATGAGGGCCATCGGATTCTGCCCCCTAGCCGTTGGAGGCGAGATCCAATGACTACATTTTAATTTTTTTTTTGCCTGTTGGGGGGGGGGGATTGGGTAGGGTTGGGCGGGACCGCGGGTCGGGTTTGATCGGACCCGCCCCGCGTTCTTTGTGTGTAGGAAGCTAGGCCCAACTCTCGAGTCACAAGAGGTTGAGCTATGACCCGTGACTCATGAGTAGGGACTCGTGAGGGTGCGGGAAGCCGGGAGCCCAGGTCTGTGCGGGTGCGGGACTACGTGTAGGGGTGTAATCGAGCCGAGCTGCTCAACGTTCAGCTCGTTAGAAGCTTGCTCAAACTCGTTTATTAAGTTAAACGAGCCGAGCCCGAACAGCATTTTGAGGCTCGTAAGTTAAATGAGCCGAACCCGAGTACCCTCAAACTCGGCTCGTCAGCTCGAAAACAGGCTCGAGAATAGGCTCGTGAGCAAGCTCGTTAACCATGCTTGTGAACAAGCTCGTGAACCAAGCTCATGAACAGGCTCGTGAACATGGAGAAGACTTGATGCACAACAAATTTTTCCTACAAATGAATATGATGAATATTTTAACTATTGAAATTCAATCAAGTTAATTGAACTTTTATTATCTTATCTTTTTAATTTAGTTGTGTGTTGGCTATTTTAGATGAACATTTTCTTTAATTCCCGAACATCATTTTGAGGCTCGTAAGTTAAACAAGCCGAGCCCGAGCACCCTTAAACTCAGCTCGTCATCTCATAAATAGGCTCGTGAATAGGCTTGTGAGTAAGCTCGTTAACTAGGCTCGTGAACAAGCTCGTGAACCAATCTCGCGAACAGGCTCGTAAGTTAAACGAGCTAGAGGTGTCATGGTCGGCCCGGCCCATTTTTTTTGAGCACGAGCATGCCTTCGTGCCAGGCCAGGCACGATTTAAAATAGTCGGGCTGGCACAGCTCGCAGGCACGGCAAAACGTGCCGTGCCTTGCCGGGCCCGCTCAGGCTGGCCTGTCCGTAAGGTTTGGAATTCAGGGGACCACGGGTCAGGTCGAATCAGACCCGACCCGCAGTCTTTTTTGCAGGAGGGGCCTTCACGGGGTCGGGCTCAAGGGACACCTGACACGGGACGAACCAGTGCCGATGTGCCATGCCACGGGCCGAACCATGCCGGGTCAGGCATGTCACGGCACGACTCGTGCCTAACCCGAGCACGGCACGGGCCCGGGCACGAGATTTTCCTGTGCTGGGCCGGCCCAGGCATAGCTGAACTGTGCCATGCCTCGTGCCTTAAACTCGACTCGTCAGCTCTAAAATGAGCCGAGCCCGAGCACCCTTAAACTCGGCTCGTTAGCTCATAAATAGGCTCGTGAACAAGCTCGAGCCTACTCCTTTAAAACTGAGCCGGGCCGAGCCTGCCTAATACTCGGCTCGACTCGGCTCGGTTATACCCCTACCTATGTGTGACCCCGACCTGTGACTACGGGCCATGCCACGGGCCACCAATCATGCCAGATCAGGCACAGCACGAGGCCCGGTTGGCCTCGGCATTGCACGGCATGGGCCCGGGCACGACACGAGCCCAGGCACAAAAAATTTCAGTGCCGGGCCAGCCCAGGCACAACCAAACCATGCCGTGCCTTGTGACGGGCCAGGCTGGCCCGGCTCGGTTGACACCTTTAGGTATATCACATACAATTAGAAAGAAATGATAATGTAAAATGATTATAAATCTTACTCAATAAAAGATTTTAATTTCTTGTAGTTCAAGAATATCTATGTGTGTGTAGCATGATATTCTTGATCTTCTAAAAAATATCTTGATTTTGTTCTATCATATGATCGACCCGCTTGGATAAAAATGAAAATCATACCACCTTCTTCTAATCAATCCCTCATACTATAATCATTATTTGGCGATATTTTTTAATGTGAAGTATTCACTTCTGACTGAAAGTAGTACACACAAAATGCCAAAGTTTCTTCAACTAAGTAGGCATTATATATTTATCCTTCAACTTTGGCTTTATTTTGAACATTATTTTTTAATTTTCTTAGATATCTGAAATTATTCTTAATTAGAATAATATTTAATTGTCAAATACATTTAAATTTTTTGATGAAAAAATGAAAATTATATAACCTCTTAAATGGATATATCAATCTGTATTGCACAGGGCCTACTATCTTGAATTAATAAGATAACTGGATCGAAAAATGTTTCATGGAATCAAAGAAGCTAGGATGAAAAATATGATCAAGCCTGCATAAAATTATGGGTATATCATTTTATAATTGCTACATGTATTCCTTTGTTATGATATTACAAGTGAGATTCTTAAAAAAAATAATTATTTCAGTAAAGGCTTCCCACACATTTCCTGGTAGTAATTCATAAAATATTATCTATATTAGCCTATGTATATACATATGATAGTCATGACATTTCATCCCAAATAACTTATGCTTCTTCATATCAAAACATTTTTCCATGTAAGACGCATATTCGTCATGGAACCCAACTCTTTTAAATCCTCAAGCCTCAAGGAATTTATTCATATTCTTCATATCAAATAACTTATGAAAAAATGAAAATTATATAACCTCTTAAATGGATATATCAATCTGTATTGCACAGGGCCTACTATCTTGAATTAATAAGATAACTGGATCGAAAAATGTTTCATGGAATCAAAGAAGCTAGGATGAAAAATATGATCAAGCCTGCATAAAATTATGGGTATATCATTTTATAATTGCTACATGTATTCCTTTGTTATGATATTACAAGTGAGATTCTTAAAAAAAATAATTATTTCAGTAAAGGCTTCCCACACATTTCCTGGTAGTAATTCATAAAATATTATCTATATTAGCCTATGTATATACATATGATAGTCATGACATTTCATCCCAAATAACTTATGCTTCTTCATATCAAAACATTTTTCCATGTAAGACGCATATTCTTCATATCAAATAACTTATGGAACCCAACTCTATCAGCAATAACAAGCCTCAAGGAATTTATTCATTGATCATCATTATGTAACTTAGGATATGAACATAACTCTTTTAAATCCTTTCTTGATTTAGCATTGTCTTTTATTTTTCCTTCTATATTAATGATAGTGTTAAAAATAATATCAAAAAAGTTCTACTCGATGTGCATCACATCTAAGTTATACCTAATTAGGTTAGTTTTCCTATAAGATAGATTCTAAAAGATACTTCATTTCTTCCAATAACAGTGATAATTCTTTGAAATTTACTCATTAATGTAATCAACATCAATTTTTATAATATTTTTGAAGCCATATCTTTTAATTATCTCTAATATTTTTAAACCTAACCTCAAAGGTAGTCCATCTTTTATAACCATCTAACCTTTCTTAAATGCCTTTATATTTCTCTAAAATAGATGTTTTATATGCATGAACTTATGATAGTTATCAAACCAAATAGTCTTTCCATATTTACTTAGAAAAAATGCATTAGAGTTTTCCATACAGTAAGGGCAACCTAATTTTTCTGTAGTACTATTTTCTGATAACATCAAATATTTTAGAAAGTTACTTATAGTCCACAACAATGCTACTCACATTTGGAAGTTCTACTTTCTAGATATATCATATATGTCTAGACCCAACTCCTACAATTTTTTTTGCTCCATAATAAGGTGTTTCAAGAAAATATCCAACTTGTCTTTTAGATTTTTCAGACCAGACATGGTAACACATAAAAACATATACTCATCTTCAATGCACATACATATTAGTAAATTACATGGTGTAACAATCACCGGACATGAAGAGTATTTCTGCCCTATTTGTCCAAATGCCCTATTTGTCCAGATAGATGAGTAATGATCAAACTATTTCGAAGATGGAGAATCTAAGCAATGTCGCATCATGCTTTCTTCAGTAGTATGCTTTTTGTGCCAACTCATGTCATTAGCAGTGGTTTTAGATGGAAATAATATTTGCAAATGAGGAGTTAATGGAAAGTAATGCATCTTCTTGTGAAGAACATTTATTTTCTACCTTTTACATGCATTATGTCTTTTATACTGAGGATAGTTACATAAATTACAAGTAATTTTTTCATTATTTTCACCCTAATATATCATGAAGCCATTAATGTAACAATGAATTTTTTCTACATGCAAACCAAACCTCACATTAACGTCTTTATCCTATAAAAGCTATTTATTATGACATTATTCTTTGGTAACAATTCAAATAACAAATCGCAAATATATTTAAAATATCTTTTTGAAAATAATGTTTTACCATTAAATTTAAGAGTCTAGCCACCACATATAACTTTGAGTGGCCATATGGATTACCGGGCAAAACTCCTTCTGATGCTTTTAGCATTTCATAAAATTTTTTTGTTATTGATTTTGAAATATCATCAGTGACATCCGAATTGAAGGAATGACCAATAACATGCTCTAACATGGCTTCACATGTATTGTTGAGATTGACATGTTTTATTGATATATTTGAATCAACACTTCTATAAATATAATGCTTTTTTATTTGTGGAACTAGTATTTTTTTTATGCTTATACAAAATATAATAGTCTCTAACAAATCCATTTTTTGTAATATGGAATCGCATAGTGTCTACATCTTAAAAACTATGATTCTGACATTTACTGACATTATATGGGTATCTTATTTTTATTTCATCCATTAATTAAGAGAGTTTTTTTAGCAAAACCAACAAACTTCGTGATCCTTACTAAAAACTCATCAGTCAAAAACACATCTCTTAATCTAATATTTATTTATTCATGATCAATTTGTATAATAGTTTTCATTTCTATTACATATATTACCAATATATATTTAATAATAATAATAATGTATATAATGGTTTATTTGTACTAAAATTATAGTAACTTATTTATGATATTATTTAAATGTCATAAATAAGTTATAGCAACACTCGATTATTTTGAATGATAATGTTTTTTTCATTTTAATCAATGTTGGATGGGTGTGCCCCCTGGTCAAAGAGGTACCAAGCTTGCCTCTTGTTAAAAATGAAAGTTTCCAAATTTTCTAAATTTTACTTTTTTTTGAATTTTACGATGTGATAAATTTCACTCTCATTGTCAACTATGCTCCACACAAGCAAGAAAACAAAAAAAAAATCAAATATAGCAATAAATATAAAATAAAATATTAAAGCTTAAAATAACAATTATATATTATCATGTTAAAATTTAAATAATCAAACATTAATAAAACTAAATAAAACTAGTTACACACAAGCACACCCAATGAAAATTATCTTATGTTTCAAGTATATTATATTTGTGTAAGGAATGAACATGCATAACAAAAATCTATGATATCAAAGGACGATTTGAAAGTAATATTGCATTTAAATTAGTTAATGGGGGTTACATGAACTTTTAAATATTTAGCAATATCTTTAAGTTGCATTAAAGAAAAAATCATAAAAATTAAGCAATAAATCACATAAAATCAAAAAAATAAAAAAACATGCTAAAGGCATGAATCAAATTTGCTATTGGAAAAAAACTAAAAAATAAATATCCCATAAAAGTATTGCTCTCCTAAACTTGTATGGACATGGAATTGAGGAGAATCTCCACTTTTTTAAGATTTAGTCGGGTGACACTCACATACCTATCTTTAAATATGTTAAAGAACATCAAATTAAATTAATCAAAAACTTCACACACACACACACACACACACACACAATATGTAAGTAACAAATTATAATTGAGCACCTCTATAAATGATGAATAGGTTTACAAACACAACCACAGAGGAGTACAATGTTGATTAAGTTGATGGGTGAACAAGGTTAGTGCATAATTTGCCCAAAAACTATTTTGAGTTTCAAACGGACAAACCGTTCTTTGAAAAAAAATTCAATAATATCAAATAATCATGGAATAATTTCCCATTTCAAAATCAGCAATGGAATTCAATTCTATCGCCAAATTCTAAAATGGATGTCCTATCCATTTCTAAACAAATTAAAATGGAATTCAATTCTGTCTCAAAATATAGATAAGTTATTGTTTTCAATAATAAATACATGTAAAAATGGAATTTTCCTTCTCTAAATACCACACAACTTCATCTGCCAACGTCCTCACGTGATAATAGCGATGGAAAGTTAAATCGTTTCAATTTTTGTCTCTAATTCTATTTCTAATTTCATTTCCATTTTATGTGAAATTAATCATGACTTCAAATAGCAATGAATTATTATTCAATTTCTAAATTTTATAGCAATGTTTCCTTTCTGTCTCTAATCCATTTCTAATTTTAGAAATAGAATTGGGCATCTCTACTTTGCATTTATATTTCATCATTTTGTTTTATTGTATGTATTACAACATATAACTACAAATAGATGCATTTAACTATATGTATAACAATAAATTACTAAATGTATAAATAAAATACAATTGTTTGCATAATAATAAGTATAACTATTTGCATAACTATATTTATAATTATATGTATAACAACGTATAACTATATATAATTGTATATAACTATTTGTATAACTATATATAACTATATATAACATTTTATAACTATATATAAATATGTATAATTTATGTAATTGCATATAATTATATTTATAAATATATAACAATATATAAATATAACACATAGTATGACACATTTAACCATAGTTCCTGAGTGTTAACTAATTGCTTATCCCCCAAGTGAGCATATAAATATTGTCCTCTCTGCCCATCAAGACAATTTTACACATGTTCCACATTTCATGTCTCATGTGATTTAAATTCAAGACCTTCAGTCTATAGAGTTACAAATCCTAGTACTTGATTACTAGTTGACTTACGTATAAAAAGGTGGGCACCACTTGGTCTTAGTTCCTAGTATTTATTTGTTGCCTAACCCCTCACCATACATATCAATATTATCTACTTTGTCCAATAGGGTGTATAGATTTACACATGTCGGGCATATCGTGTCACCTAGTATTTGAACTCGAGACCTCCAGTCTACATAGTTCCAAATCCTAGCACAAGAATACTAGTTGATTTACCTAGCTCAAATCATATTTAGGTGCTATGATTTGAAATTATATAAACTGAAGGTCTTGAGTTCAAATACTAAGGGAAACGACATGTAAGGCAGGTGCAAAAACATTCACCCTCATAGGCAAAGCAGAAAATATTGATATGTCTGGTGGGGGGAGGGAAACTGATTAAACTAGCGACTACCTATGAATTGTGGTTGAGTGGGGCATGTGTTTTGTTACATAGGATAATTGGTACTCATGTGCTATGATTTGGAGCTTTATAGATAATAGGTCTTAAGTTCAAATATTAGGAAATGCAACATATGGGACATATGTAAAATAGTATGCTCTATGGTGCAAAGGGGATAAATATTGATATGCTCAATGGGGGGTCTAGGGAATCAATTAACACTAGGGGACCACCATAGGACTAAGTTCGAGTGGGACTCATTGTTTGTTAGATATAAATTCATTAATATGAAACAAATGTGGGTCTCACTTGACCTCAGTCATGTGGTAGTCTTACGAGTGTTAACTAGTTGTATGGCCTCAATCGAGCATATCAATATTGTTTGCTATGCACCTGTGCCCATCAGAGTGCCTGGTTTTACACAAGCCCTACATATCACATCACTTATGATTTGAGCTCAAGACCTCCACTCTATATAGTTCCAAATCATATTACCTGAGTGCTAGTTGAGTCATGAAGGTCAACTAGTACTCAAATTCTAGGATTTTGAACTATACAGACTAAAGGTCTCAAGTTCAAATCATTGGGAAAGGGATATGTGAAGCATGTGTAAAACATTATGCCTTGTTGAGCAAAGTGAACAATATTAATATGCCCAGACGGTGTCATGCAATTGGTAAAGACATGCATGGTTGTCCAAGGGTTGAGGTCGAGGGGCCCATGCTTGCTACAATAACTATATATAACTACATATAATTATTTGTATATAACTATATTTCACTTTTTATACATAACTATATATACTAATTTACACATAGCTATATAAAATAATAGATTATATATATATAAAACTATGTATAATTATATAGTAATTCATATATATAACTATCTAGAACTATATAATAATGATATATAACTCAATATAACTATATATAATCATATTTATACCTATATATATATATTATGTATAATTATTTATATAACTATATGTGACTTTATTTATAACTATATATACTATTTGTATAAGTATTTGTATAACTACTTGTATAACTATATATAACTATATATAACTATACTTATAACTATATGTTTAACTATAAAACTTTTTATAAATATATGCATACCTACATTTAACTCTATATAACTATATATAAATATATTTATAACTATATATACTATTTGTATAATTATTTGTATAACTATATGTTTATTAAATAAATATTATTTATAACTATATGCATAACTATGTATAACTCCATATAAATACATCAATATTTTTATAAATGTATATATTACATGTATTAATAATGTAAAACTACATATAATTGAATTTAACTATATCTGTAACTATATATAACTATATGTATAACTATATGTGTAACTTTATATAACTATATGTTTAACTACATATACTATATTTATAATTATTTATATAACTTTATGTTAACTATATTTACTATATGTTTAACTATATAACTATTTATTACTATCTATATAACTATATTCATAACTATGTATAACTTATATAACTATTTCTAAATATATTTATAAGTATATATATTAAATGTATAATAACATAAACTATATATAACTATATCTAACTACATGTGAACTAGACATAACTATATGGTATAACTACATATAATTAAATGCACAACTTTAATTAACTATATACAACTATATGTATTACTATATGTGTAACTATATGTAATTATTTTTATAATTATATGTATGATAGCATTTAACTATATATAATTGTATATACCTATTTTTATAACTATATATAATTACATATAACAATATAACTATATATAACTATTTGAAATTATTTGTATATGGCTAAATAAATATAACTTTATACAATATTATATAACTATTTATCACTATATAAAACTATAAATAATTATAAATAGCTATATATAACTATATCGTTCAACGTGCATATTTATTTATAACTATATAGTTTTACCCATAATAATTTGTAACTATATGTTCAACTATATATAACTCTATACAACTATATGTAACAAAATTTTTATTATTTTATATACTATATGTATAACTATATGTATAAATATATGTATAACTATTTTTATAACTACATATAATTATATGTTTAATATATAATATTTTATAACTATATATATGTATAATTATATGTACTACTATATATATGTATAATTATATTTAACACTATATATATAACTATATATCTAACTATGTAGCACTATTTATAACTATATGCACAACTATATATATCTTTGACCATAACATTATGCAATTATATTTATAACTATATACTACATGTATAACAACATATAACTATATATAACTATATTAAAATATATGTACAACTATTTATAATTATATGCATAACTATTAATAACTTTATATAACTATATATATATAACTATATGTACAACTATATGTGTACTTATATGTAATTATATTTATAATTGTATGCATAACAACAACTAACTATATCTAGATAACTGTATATAACTATTTGCATAAGTATATTTAACTATATATGACTATATATAACAATATATAACTATGTATAATTATATATATATATATATATATTACTATTTATATACAACTATAACTATATATAACTATAAATACCTATATATAAATATAAGTAACTGTATTTGTAACTATATATACTATATGTATAACTATATATTACTATATATAACTATATATAACTATATATATCTATATATACCTATACGTAACTATATATATAAAACTTATAGTGATACATATATACCTATTTATAACTATATGTATATTTATATATACTATTATATAACTATTTGTATAACTATAAATAATTATATGTTTGATATATGACTATTTATAATTATATATAACATTATATAACTATTTCTAACTTTATGTAGTATTAAATATACTATATGTATAACAACATATAAATTTATATAGATATATTTAACTATATCTATAATTATATATGACAATATGTATTACTCTATGTATAAACATATATTTAACCATATGTAGCTATATTTATAATTATATGTATATCAACATATAACTATATATAATTTTTGTTTAACTATATCGATAACTATACATCAATATGTAGAACTATATATAATTATATACAATACAAGAATGGACAGAATAAGAAACACCATATTCCATTTCTAATCTTATCACAATGGTCAAATAGTGACGTAATTAGAAATAGAAAGAATCCATTTCTAGAAATGCTCAATCTCTAAACATTTAGAAATAGATAACACAATGGCATTTTTATAAATAGATGTGGATTTTTTACATTGCTAAAATTAGTGATCGCAATGAGATATTGGATTCCGTCACTAAAATTGTGATAAAAAAAATAGAAATATATTTTCCATTTCTAAATGAGTGACATAATAACATAAAAATGCAACATTTGTTTCTATTTTAGAAATGAATTTAAAAATATCATTTTCCATTTCTATTGTCTACCACACGAACTTGTCCCATTTGGGTAGCTTCTATATATTATAGACACTATACAAATACATATAGAAATCGTATGACCTACAATCAAATATGCACATTCACATATTATTCATTAAATAAAATTTACATAATATCCACTATAGAATAAAATGTTAGATAACAAACATAAATGCCCATGAATTTCAATACACAATTCATAACCTAATTAAAAAAAATTAATATAAAACCATAATTTCACATCAAAAATATTAAATGTAAAAAATTAATAACACATCACAAATAACTATGAGTCCTTGTCCTGATGAGTTTTATCCTCTAAAGATCTGGATGAATCCTCTTTAGAATGATGAACAATAGATGATTCCTCTGCTTACACATTATTTTCTCCATCTTTAAAATATTATGTCATATTTCATCCTCTCTTTTTATTCTTTCCTCCTCTCTTTCAATCTTTTAGTCTCTCTTTTTTCATTTCTTCAATTTCTTTACACTTAATCAAATTGTACCACAAGAAAAATGGCTAATACTTATGATATTATTACTTAAGGTGTAGATTAATAAAGTTATATTGATGATGAATTCTAATACCCATATTTGGAATAGGATCAAACCATTCGCACTTAAATAGAATTGTCAGCTTAATTGGTAAAGTAAGAGTTTCCATGTATAGAATTTCAATTAGTCAACAGTGAAAATTAATAGTAGATGCAATAAAGTTAGATCCCTTGATACATACACCAATGTTCATTACAACTTTATTTGAATCATGTTTCAAAGTATAAAATTTGTTTCCATTTACATAATGTATGGGATACGTCCATAAACTTCGTAATGGTCATTTTGTAAGATCAATTGTTTGTCTATTATATGTATTTGATGACAAAAATTATACATATAAAATGATAAAAGATAAAATCATACTTATATAATTTTGCACATAATTATTTATAACCAAGAATGATAAGTTATACACTAACAAATTTTTCAAACAAATTTGTAAAATTCTTTTTAAGCTTTGCATCAATTGAAGCATTACTAACACAAGGTTCTCTTTGTCTTAATTCTTTAGTATATATTCATAAAAAACAACATTGAAGATATTTTGAATTATTAAAAAGCTATATCACATGCAATGACAAATATATGAGTATATGAAATTATTATAAATCTAACTAAATATAAGGTGTAACTTCCATGTAGTTTAAAAAATATATGTGTGCACAACATGATATATGAACTATATATATATATATATATATATATATATATATATATATAGTTTATATATCTTTATATAACTATATGTATAACTAAATGTAAGTATATTTATAATTGTATGTATAACAATATATAACTATATCTAATTGTATATAACTATTATAATTATAACTATGTATAACTAAATGTTCAACTATATATAACTATTTATAACTATATGCATAACTACATATAATGCTATATAACTAAATGTAACTATATTTATAATTATATATATTATAAATATAACAACATATAAGTACATATAACTATATTTTAATATACGGATAACTATATATAACTATACCTATAACTATATATCATGATATGTATAGCTATACATAACTATTTATTGTCGGATCTTTTTAAGATTTCATGATATCGCATATGGACAAACAAATTGTTTTTTAAGTTTTAATTTTCTTAAATGAAGATTGTAATAGATTGATCAAACTTATACCTTAGATGTTTAGGAAGAAGACATACACATAGTGAAGGTCTGTGCATGTTTTATATTTAACATATTTTTACGAAACATAGTAAATAAAAATAATTATATAAAAACTAAATGTCATATCACTTTACAAAAATTGTGACTTGTTCCCTCATTATTTTTATTTAAATTATAATAACAATTCAATTTAAGTCATTATATACATATATATAATCACTTATTCTATTTTCATCTCAATATATTTAATTAATAAAATTAATTAATATAATTTAACCAAATTAGTATTCCTAATTGTATAAATTCACTAATTATAAAAAAATAAATTAAATCTCCAATTATAATTATTATATTTCTCATGACATTGGATCAGGCTACAGAATGGACTTGGTATAAATAAGATTTTGGGCTCCTAATATGAATTATATGTATTATAATTCATATCAATTTTAAGCTATACTATTATAATATTATAATTACACTATCTCACTTATTCTAAGCAACTAACATTCTTTGATATCCAACACTTATTCAACTATTTGTGTTAAGATTACAAATATCCTTTAATTGAATTAAATTATTGACAATTCAATTTAATCAATATCTTATATTTTACCTTGAGACTTTCTACTTATCTTATTCAATATATCAGATCAAAATATATATGTAGGGTTTAACTATATCAAAACTTTTAAGCATCCTTAAAGAGTATCATTGATCCATTCTGTCGCGAAAGGATTACATCAATTATCAACATTCACCATATAATTGATAAAGATATCCAACTCAAAAAGTATATTGATTTAATTATAAATCTTACCCTTTACAAGTTAAAAAGGTTTATTAACAATTATACATACGTATTAATTATATCAAGATTGAGAGTAATTGTATTTATAATAATGATTATGTGTATTTCTTGTATATGTCAGTATAAAATAATTATTCTAATTTGATCTCATTCAATACATACAAGTGCATCAGCACAAGAATAAACAATTATATCATTCACCATATTCAAGATAGACTAATTGAAATCTTGTACTATAATCTAACCAATAGATTATCAAACCCTATCTAAATTATGAATAACAAACTTATATTCTATAATAACTAATGATTTTATCTTTTGCATGTATGTCAAACTATACACACCAAATCACCTTATACGTAGAATAAAAGGCCATATGCATTTTATTTTATTTTAAAACACAATCTTAGCTCATTACAATTAAAAAAAATGAAAATGACCCAAATAACAATAAGAGCGAAAAGCAATAAAGAATGATTTTTAGTATAAAATGATTACAACACATATAATTATATATAACTATATATAATTATATATAACTATATGAATAACTATAAGTGTAACTACATGTAACTATGTTTATAATTATATGTATAACAACAAATAACTATATATAATTGTATATAAATATTTGTATAACTTTATATAACTATATATAACTATATATAAATTTGTATAACTATATATACCTATATGTTTCTTTATGTATATAACTATTGATATATCCATTTATAACCACATGCATAACTCTATATAACACAAATTAACAATGTATAACTATATGAAAAACTAGATATATATATATATATGTGTGTGTGTGTGTGTGTGTGTGTTTGTATGTGTTTAATATATAATTATTTGACTTTATGTATAATTATATATAGTTTTATATAACTAAATGTAACTATTTTATAACTATATATACAATATGCATAACATGTAACTACATATAACTATATTTAACTATATATGTATAACTATATACAATTAAATGCATATATATATATATATATATAAAATTATATAAAACTATATATAACTATATATAACTATATATAGCTATATATAATTATATACAACTATATATAAATAACTATTTGTATACTATATATAATTATATGTTTAATGATATATAACTATATATACACAACTATATATAACTTCATATAACTATATGCAACTATATTTTATAAATATATATATATGTATAACTATAAGTATAATAATTAGTTTTACTATATAACACTATTTATATATTTTATAACTATATATAATAATATATCTCTATATACATGTAACTATATTTATATCTATATATACTATATGTATAATAATACATAACTATATGTATAATTATATATACTTTATGCATAACAATATAAAACTCTATACAACTATAAGTATAACTATATGTACTGATATTTTATATTATATATAGTTATATAACTATGTGTATAATAATATATTACTATATATCTGTGGAATCCCGAAAAAAAAATGAATAAATAATTAACATAATTTGATTTCTAGGAAAAAATGACCAAAATGGTAATTTTATGATAAAAGAAAATAACTTAAAAATGTTGGAACCATAATGATAAAATGGATATCATTATTGAATTTTTCTTGGAAAATATAGCTACGGTGTCAAATTTCATTAAATTCTGAGAAAATCAGAATTTGTTATATTTTTATTTAATTAAATAATTATTAGAATATTTAGAGAAAAAAAAATCGAGTAACTAAAAGATTGCGCCTTGTCATCCAGATGTGGCTGTGCATGTGTGGGTGGTCCGTCGGCTATCCTGGTGTCAATCCAAAGTAAAAAAATTAAAGGTATTAATTAATAATAATAATTATAGAAAAAAAACCAGAAAACGTCAAAAATCTGGAAAACGAGAGAAGGTTGAAAAAAAACATTCGGGGGCAAGGAGAGAGAATAAAACATAGGAAAAAAATATATGTGAATTTTCTTTTAATCGTAACGGATTATTCTAGAATTGGAATGAAAAACTCCAAGAACTAAAGTTACTCTACATGACGAGATCTTCACATTGATATCAAATTTATAAAGTTTTCGTGAAATTTTTTGAAAGGTAGTGGTTTTTTCTTATTAGAATTTCTTTCTATTTAATGACCAGAAATGATCATTTTTTATATTTCAATTCGAATTGTTAGAAATTTTATTGGAAATGATTAATTGGTAAAAAGTTTTGGTATTTCGTTTAGTAAAAGTTATAGCAGGACGAATTGAATTTGGATTGTTATAATTGTGTCTGAAATATTAGTTAAATTGGAAATGGTATAAATGCATTCATACGCACGAGAACATTCCATATACATGGGTGGGTGCATGATATATATATGGATGGTATTTAGCGAACTTGAATTGAGACAACGTCTAGACTGAGTTGTGCGAGATTTTATTCAGTACATGGTTATTATATATTTGTGAACTCGAATTGGGACAACGTCTAGGTAGAGTTACGATGATGCATATTTCTCAGAGTAAATCCAAGAACATAATATTTTTTTTCGGATAAATGTCCAATATGTTTTTCGTAGGAGATCCATATTTTTTGGAATAATTCCAAAAAAAATAAATATTTCTATAGACATATATACATATACATACATACATACATACATACATACATACATATATATATATATATATATATATATATGTATATATCTATACATAGTTATATGCCCATATTCATGAGTCCCATCGACTCCCTCACACATGCCGAAGCCAGGTGTGACATATTATATATATAGATATAGATATATAAATATAAATATAAATATAAATATAACTATATATATATATATATAAATATATATATATATATCTATATCTATATATATAATATGTCACACCTGGCTTCGGCATGTGTGAGGGAGTCGATGGGACTCAGGAATATGGGCATATAAATATTTTATCCATAATTACATTCATATAAACATTGTACTTGAATGGGTATTGATATATATTCATGATATTTTACGTACACTTAGGTAGGAGGTAACTCTGAAAGAGTTTATCTCTACTGAGCTTTGCTCACTCTATTTGTAGGACCCCTTTTCAGCTACAGGTCTAGGATAGATGATAAATCCACATACGGAATCGCACATGTGAAGGGAAACCGGTTGTGGCTTAAATAATATGTTGTGTGTTTTCTTTTTCCACTGAGCAAATAAAATAAAAAAAATGTATTGTACAATTTGATAAAATTTTATTTTATTGCACATTGTATGGTGTGATGGAATGAATGGGACCCCCTAGGGGATGAGGTGTCACAATATCATTCTATTTATCTATATGTATAACTATATACATAATTATTTGTATAACTTTATAATATTATATGCATAACTATATATGCATAACTATATATGTATAACTATATATAATTATATGAATAAATATATATAATAATATATATCTTTATATCAGTACATTTATAACCATATGTGTAACTATATGTAACTATAATTATAATTATATGTATAATAACATATAACTATATATAATTATATATAAGTATATTTAACTATATATGTATAACTATATATATATATATATAGTTATATATAACTTTAATAACTATATTTTTAACTATATAACATTTGATATGTACATGTATAACTATGTTTAACTCTATATATAACTATGTAACTATATTTATATTTATATATTCTGTATATATAACAACATATAACTATATTTAACTATATGTATACTATACATTATTATATGCATAACTATATATAATTATATGCATAAATAAATAAATAAATATAAATATAAATATAAATAAATAAATAAATAAATATATATAATTATATCTATAACTATATATAACATTATATAACTATATGTAACTATATTTATGATATACTATATATACAACAACATATAAATTTATTAGATTGCTATATTTAACTATATCTTTAACTATATATAAATATGTATATAACAATATATAATTATATGCATAACTTTATATATCTATATATAACAATATGTATAACTATATGTGTAACCATATGTAACTATATTTATAATTATATGTATAACAAGATATAACTATATATATGTGTGTGTGTGTGTGTGTGTGTGTGCAAAACTATATGTATAACTATACATCATCATGTATAACTATATATAATTGTATGCATAATAATATATCTATATATAACTATATGTATACCTATTTGTATAACTATATCTATCACTATATGTCTAACTATCTATGTAACTATTTGTGTAACTAGATGTAATTTTATTTATAATTAATTGCACAACAACCTATAACTATATATAAGTATATTTAACTATATGTATAACTATATGCATAACTATAAGTATATAACTATTTGTATGACTATAGGTATAATTATATGTATAATTATATGTGTAAGTTTATGTAACTATATTGAATGATTTGTATCACTATTTGAACAACTATATGTGTAACTATATGTAACTATTTTATAATTCTACATTTAATTGTATTTAACAATGTGTATAACTATGCATTACTACCTATTTGTATAATTATGTATACTATCTTAAAAAATAATTGCAAAAACTATATATAACTATTTTTTAACTTTATTTAACTATTTATAACTACATATATAATTATATATAAATCTATATAACTTTACGTAACTATATTTATAACTATAATGTACTATATGTATAATAATATGTATTACTATATATGTTTCTATATGTATAACTATATATAACTATATGTACTTATTTATAACTCTATGTATAGAAATATAAATATATATATAACTATATATAACAATATGTATTATCTATATTTATAACTATATCTACTTCTATAACTATATGTAAAGCTATATCTATAATTATATATATAACTATATGTTTAGCTGCATATAACTATTTATAACAATAAGGGTAACTATTTGTGTAACTATATAACTATATTTTACTATATTTTACTATATTTTACTATATATGGTATAACATAGTTATACATGTATAAGTATAGATATTTAACTATAGTTAACTATTTATGTATAGCTATAGTTAACTATATATGACTATATTTTTCTTTATGTATAACTATATATACTTGTATGTATAACAATTTTTAACTATGTGTAACTATATTTGTAATTGTATGTGACTATATTTATAATTATATGTATAACAATATATCACTATATATAACTATATTTAACTATATATAATTATTTGCATGTGCTTATATAACTACATGTTTTAACTATATTTAGCTCTTTGTAACTATATGTATAGAGATATATATATATATATATATATCTCTCTCCAAATTACTATATGTTTAATTATATACTTATTTTGATGAATATTGTTATGTGTTTGGTTATAAACTATTTTTTTGTTTCTTTGAAATGTTTTTAATGAAATTTACATCATTTATTTGAGATATATGTGTATGGTTACATCATCAATTTGACACTGTGAAATGATTTTTTAATAAATATAGAAAATGATATAATCATGAATTTTTTTCGAGAAAGTTATTTTTGCAAAGATGGAAAAATAGTATTTTGCTATGTGTAAATTATGTCAGTCATGGTTGATAGATTGAATGAATGAGTTTGAAATGAGAACATTGTGATATTTATGTGTAAAACCCTAAGTAAAATATTTCAAAACTATATGAGCTATTTAATATTTTGAAACAAACTTGGATGATTTTAAAAAAAGATGCTTTTGATTTGGGGTTTTGAGGTGATTTTTAGTCCTAACAAAGAAATGGAGGGCCAAAATTGCAAGATTCTCTAGGGCGACAGAGATTAGATATGCCCTTGAAAGAATGAGCCTAAACCTTCTTTTATACTTGTGGTGGATTCTGCTATGTGAAGGTAGTGGTTGCTAGGAAGAAATCTAGTAAATCTCTCGTGGATCTTCACAATCTGCAAGTTGGTGTTTGTGTTACCTTGATAGGCTGGTAGCTAGGCTAGACTTAGCAAGTTAGGTTTTCCCTTTATATGTCTCATTGTAGTTTGGTTAGCTTTGGTATGGCTAAATAATGTATATTTGTGAAAATGAGATGAGATTAAAACATAAATATTTTCAAAACTTACTTTGACTCACTATGGTTTTATGAACTTATATAACAAAGTATCTGTATAATTATATGGATAGATATTTCAAAAACATATTCTTAAATTCTTAAATTATATATTAGAAAATATATGTGACTATGGATATAAAACATGGATCTTTCCATGTTTTTTGGGTTTTTCCTATTGGGTATTAGTTGCTCACCTAGATTTTTTTCGGTGGAAGAAATATTGATGGTCAATCCCAATTCTAAAACTGGCAAAGCTATGTCAATATTGTGGTGGAGATTTAATTGAGTTTTTTTTTTGAAACCTTATTATGTATTTGGCTATAGGGGCCATTTTGTGTAAATAATTGTACTTTTGCATATGAAAGTTTTTACTTGATGGTTTATGCATATTAAATTATTCTCTAAAATTTTATCTATTTTAAATGGTTAAATGTGAGGGATCTTAACTTTTTTTTTGTTTTAAGTTGCTTCCACTAAATGTTTGAGGTTGTGGTTGTTTTAGAATGAAAAAAATATAAAAAACGAGATGGGAATAAGTTTTGGTTGACTTGTTTTTAGCTTTCTACAAACATGTAATCAACCATAAGTGGTATTATTAATAGAAGGTATTTTCATGATTTTTCAATATAATTTACCCATTATTTTTACATCAATTTTATGAGTAAATTGTTAAAATGATGAAATCTCACCACTAAAAATACAAAAACCCCTCACATTGGGTTTTAAAATAATTTAAATATTTTAAAATTACATTAAACAAACCTAGGCCATTATGGCTACCTTATGGGAGTGCAAGTGGGTCATGATAACTTTTTTGGTATTAGAGGCAAGATTTTAAAGTTGTACTATGTTTGCATGAACTATTAAGTGTATTGGTTTGGTAAGTCATCTTGACTTGCTTGTTTGTGTGTGAATGCAAGATAACTAAGTACTTGTGTGCATATTTGTGACACTCTTTGGAGTGTGAGATATTAAGTTTTATTTTTCCTAATATAGTTCTTTATAAAGTTGGTTCCTAATAACCACCTCCTTGGATTGTGAGATATTAAGTTTTGTTTTAGGGCTTTTAGGGATAGACAAACTTGTTTTGCTAGGCTACACAAAGAATTACCATGGTTCCCAAAGGAATAACACCAGTTAGTCCTTAGTAAGTAATGGAGCAGAAGAAAATGTATCGAAGGGCAATGTTTTTAAATAAGTTTTCTAAGTAGAATGTTCCTTCTTTTAGTGGTGATTCTGATCCTTTTGTAGCAGAGTCTTGATGTATTTGGTAAAGTAAAAATAGAGAATTTGTGCGTCCTATAGACCTCATGGTTCTTGTCATCACTTCTCTATTTATTTAGGATGGTAGACATTTTTGTGGGTAAGTGCCATCATCTTTATAGGCACAACTAATTTGACATGGGTTAAGTTTAAAGACCTTTTTAATGGTAACTACTTCGACAAGGCTACTTGTAGAAAAAAGACATAGAAGTTTATAAAGCTAGTGCAAGATGATATGTGTGTGGCTGAGTATAAGGTAAAGTTTTTTGAGGTGCCACATTTTTCTCCTTATATATTTGATTTATTTACATAGAGCAAGTATGCCCAATATTTCAAGTAAAGGATAAAACCTTATCTACATTTGAAGATGATTTATTTACATATTTCTTGGTGTGGAAAGCTTGTATAAAGAACTTTCTTGGTATAAAAATAGAGATGTGAAACTTCATATATCCATGAGAATGGAAAGATGAAGTTCAGATCACACCAAAAAAGTAATAGTTCTAGTTCTTTATCGGGGGTGTGGGTCAAAGACTTCTTGCTCTTCACATACTACCTCAGGGCTATGTTCTTCTATTGAGCCATGTGGTGGTAACTTTTTAGAGATGGACCACATGTTAATGGAATAAAATATTTTTGGTTGTGGTTAAGAAGGGCATATAAGAAGGGATTTCTCTTAGCAGTTTTAGTAAGCGAGACTCCAAGTAATTACTTTGGTGTTGAGGGGTATTACTTGAGCTCATCCCATTGGCTTTATTGGTTCAAGTTATCCTAGATATGAAACTCGAGCAAGTTATAGATGCCTACCATGTAGAAAGAGCAAGCCACAAATGTTGAGGTAGAAGACATGTTCCATGTTTGTAGTAGATAAGAATGTATCAGGTTTAACACTATTATTTCTCATTCTTTTATTTCCTACTTATTTTTAAATACTTTGGATATGAGACACGAGGAATTAGACTCTAGTTTATATGTTGCTTCCCCATTGGGTAGTTTAATATTAGTAAGGTGTGTAAAAATTATAAATTTAATTTTAGTAATTTGTTTCTTTGTATCAATCTTTTACTTTTTGAAGTTTATCAAATATGATGTAATCTTTAGAATTGATTGTCTATTGGAATTTTGGGTTATGTTTGTTTGTTACTAGGCACAAGTCATATTAAAAGCTGGTAAGCTTCTTGTGTTTAAGAGTGATGTTAGTTTCATGACCATAGTTTAGTGGTTGATCTTGTGAAAAAGTTAAGTATAATTTGAGATTCATTCTTTTGAATAAAGCTAAAGAAAGGCCTAAAAAAGAGATTTTTTTTATCTCAAGTGTCGATTGTGCAATTTACAAGTGTTTGATAACTTATTTCTCGATGAGCTACCAATGTTGCTTTCTTCAAGGTAAAATAAAACATTCTAGAATTGGTGCCAGGAATTTAGCCTATTTTTATTCCCTCATATCGAATGACATTTGTTGAGTTGAAAGAGTTAAAAAAATAACTCTAACACCTCTAGAGTTTGTGGATGGAAATTATGAGTTTTTTGAAAGTATCATCTCATAAGGATGTATATCATTTAAGAAAGATGAGAAAAGTCGTGTCATGGTATGTGAGTCCATTTGAGATACTTGTGAGAATGATATCAGTTTTTTATCAATTAGAATTATAACTAGAGTACACTTACATACATGATATATTTCACTTCTCAATACTACATTATTTATTAGAGAACAATTCTAAAGATGATTTCCTTTTGCATTTGGTGTATAACTTATTTTTATTATTAATATAGTTTTTTTCATTAATTTTATATTTATTATATCTATAAAAAATATTGATCTTAAATCAATTAATGAAGTCCATGATATATTACATAGAATGAAAATCATGAAGTAATAATGAGATTTCTATCATGTGTAATTATGTTATATCTAAAATATTCCTAGTCATTGGATCAACCACATTGTATATTGTTGATATGGATAGACTAGAACATGTGTTTCTTGATTTGATCAAGAAGTTGATCACATGAAATATGATCATTGTGATGATTAAAGACTTTTTATGAGACAATCCTATGAATTTCCTATTAAATATATATGATAGTCTCATCATAACAATGGTATAATTGTTCTTAGACTCGAGGTACACATGTGTATCTTTGATATAAATATTGTGTTTTGACTTCATTCCTTATTACCTTTCAGAGGTCACTCATAGGGTGATGATTGGCTAGAACTTAAGATATTTGAAGGTAGTTGAGTAGTCAATAGAGAGAGGGTATACCCATGACAACTTGTCAGGATTGTTACTAGGAAATCTTTGGCAAAAGTGAAAATATATAAAGAATATCTTTGATGACATGAATGACGACTAATGAGTCTCAAAATAAAAATATTTTACACTTAGTCTATACATGGAATAGCTAGTTTAGTAGGAGCTACACTTTGTCTATGCTATGAACCAAGTTAAATATAGATAAGGTGAAAGAATAATTTGCTAATGATATTTTATGAAAGGGTTTGTAGTAAGACCACTCACTCTCTAGTCAATTTGAGTCATGATGTGTTGTAATATACTACTCAAGACTTACTTGATATAAATTTTGAACAAAGTAACCAAAATAATAGAAAGCTTAATAAGTTATACACTTAAATGTTTGAAGCTAAAATAAAGTGATTTGGATTTGATCCAAATTCGATGACATGCTTCAGATAAGATTGGAATATGATTTTAGAAATTTGGGCTATTTGATGGGCTTGAGGCCCATAGAAAATAAGTTTTATGCACATGAGATGCACATAGCCACCCCGCCCAAAAAAAAGATCATTTTTCTCTTTTCCCACCCTAGTCTAAAATGGAAAGATTCATTGAACTAAGTGAGAATCAAACCAAGTCAAGATTCATTGAACTAAGCCTTGATTTGATTAGTTCTCTTATGGAGAAAGAATGTGTAAGACATGCATAGCCCACTCTTTTTATAAAGAATAATTAAAGTTGACAAGTTTCCTTTTAAATCAAATAATTAGAGTTTTGTATTGAAATAATGTGTTTTAAATAAAAATAAATCTAAAATAAAATGCTAGTTTGAAAATATTACCAAACTAATGCACATGGAAATAGCATGGCAATGGCCGTCACTATGAACGACGACCATTGCCACGCAATTGAATTTTAAAAATTAGAGGTCGGCATTGTGAATGCCGGCTATTGAATTTTAAAAATTTTTAAATGTCGGCATTGAGAATGGTGACTATTTATTTAAGCCAATAGTCATCGTTCACAACCCCGACTATTGAACAAGTTTATGCCTGATCGATCTTCTTCTCCCTTCCCCCATTTTTCTCTTCTCCATTTTCACCTAACCCCCTCGATTTTCTTTATCCAATAATTCCACCAGTGGCCTCCTCTCTATCAGACCCTGTAGCTGCAAAAAATTGAGCATTTACATAATATATATAAATATTCATCAGTATTCTAATTAACCACATCTCAAATGCAAAAAATTAAATTACAGAATACATAGATTCTATTGTATTCAACTGAAAAAATTACAAAATAAATTAAAACCATATCTCAAGCTAACACACACACTCTGAGTTTTAATCATCCAACAAATATATTAGCTTTCTAAACTTTCAATCATATCTATGATGCAGAACTGATAATCTTCTCCCAGGTCCCAAAAAAAGAGTTGCAGGTGCCTCATCCTTTTTCTATGCATAGTCTACAATAAGTTCTCTCGCAATCTGATCCCATGTATGAACAATCTCTCCGAGAGATATTGGTTGTGGGAGGCATCATAGAGAGTGGCTCAAACTTGATTTCACCTTGGTAACAAGATATGTACTCTCCTTTATATTTCAATCAAAACACACAAAACATCACTGCAACAAAAAAATAGAAAAGCATTTTTATTAAAAAGGCTTGAAGAATATAAATTTAACACAAACCCAACTTCAACAAGAATTGTGTCCAATATGATCGGAGAACATCTTAGATAATCGGAAGGAACAAGCACTTTCAGAGGAATTATGTCAATGTGGGGATAGAAAAGGTGATGTGTCAATATGAGTGGGCATGGAAGGTGATGTGCATGTGTGTGGGGGTATAAACATCTTGGGTGACAGGTAAGAAGTAGGCATAGTCAGCTCAAGTGTACCTAGACTACCTATCTGGACCATGACCTAACCAATCATCTCGAGCAAAACCTCGATGATCAACTCCCGCTCTCCCTCTCCCTCTACCTTGAACAAGCTGCATACGTGAAGGTGTTGATGATACCAAAGGTCTAATAAATGGTGCATGTGATGTCGAAGCCTCCTTAGTGTACCCGATGATATGATGGTCTCCACTAATCTAGTGTAACACCAATTGAGCAATATGATGTATGTTGCATAGAGCACTAGGAGTATCAACACAAGAGTGAATGGTTATGTCAGCCATATAGGCAATATGAGTGAACCAAAGAAAGAATTATAATTACATAATATAATAATTAAAAATTAGGTAAAATATTTTAGAAACACATGACTCTAACTTACCAAAAGATCCATAATACCAGCTGTTGTATGGAACCTCATATCATCCATATGAAGTCATGGTGCCATAAAACATCGTGTAATACGATGATACCACTGCATGTATGGATAATGAAAGTCCATTAAACCCACAATAGGGGTTGAAGTGATAATCCTAGCCACTCACATCTCCTATAATGCTATGTATGGTGCATGATACGTCACCAAATCATGTAAGTGTCATCCACGTGTATCCACTACATGCAACTATTGCTCGTAAGAGCAAGCTGGAGGTATCTCTTGATGCATCCCAAACTAGCACATGACATACTCTAGATGATGCCACTCAACAATCTTTAAACAAATGAGCAGTGACATCATCTGCCAGATCTCTTGATCAGCTAAGCAGATATATTAGAGTTGATCAAGTAACTCTCCCACATATGGCGGCTGCCATGAGGCCTACATGTGAACACTTAATATCAATAAATTTTACAATATTATGAATATAATTAATATAGAACCATATAATTTTACATAAACATTACCTGATTAGAAGTTTGTGCATCTAGCTGATCTCGGCATAGTAGGAGTACACCCGATGGGTTATGTACCCATGTCAATGGTACTCTCTACCTACACCCAAGTGGAAGAGCTAGCTCTACCTCTGGTTCAATCAGAGATTGAGCTAGTAATCCATCATGGACAGCCTTAGGTTGGACACCATCCTTGAAATCAACATCGGTATTGTGTAAGGCATGAGTAGGTGGTGGTGCTATATCTGCGTGTGGTTGCCAAAAATTAGGTCGCCCAATGAAAAGTCTCTCCCAATACCATAGATGAATACAAAATAATGAGAAAGTAGGTCAAAATATTAAAATTTTTATATTGTGTTAAAAAATATGATAAATCATCCATACATAACAACACACATTCTCAATTATTACATACCATTTATGAGCGTAATACAACCACTAATACCACGACTATGATCCAAGCTGGCTGCATAACTCATGGTATGTATGTGTTAGTATAGCATCACCCCAACTATATATCGTAGTATCTGTCAAATCACGTAGTTTTGGGAGAAAGCACATGGGAACATGCATACCCTTCTTGTTCGCAAACAAGAAGGATCCGATCAGTGCTAAGATGAACCAACGCACACAATGCTCTAATGTGACCTCATCTACATTAGGTGGAGGGGTGGATAACTAGATACAAAACCACCACAAGAGAGATAGTGGCTTCTCTGATAGCATCGAAGGGTGGATTGACATCGAGCAACTTCGTGCACAACACCGTCACATCAAACACACATGTGCCAGTGACTATTGGGCCATGGATATTAAGGCCAAGGAGGATGGTGATGTTCTGTAAGGTAATCATCATCTCCCCTACTAGCACATGAAACGTGTGTGTCTCAAGCAGCCATCTCTCGACGAGTGAGGTGATAAATGGCAATCGATCACAATATGGCCCAAATGGTATATACCATAAAATCCAACCCTAATCACGTATGGCTGAATCTGAAAATCCATCCTCCACATAGTCATGAAGGCTCTCATCTGCTGTTTGAGGGCGGAGAATCTTCTAAAGCTGTAAGCAATGAAACAACAAAATTTAAAAGTGATTATGTATTAATTATATGTTAAAACTACTAATAGTAATTACTAATTAACAAATTACGTATCTACTCTATATCTACTAAGTGTGATCGGTGTCTGTCTTGCAATACCAAGATAGATGTATCCGATGGATCTGCATCATGAAACCCCTTAGCCATATCTATAAGATATAACAAATCTAGAATAATTGTCAAACATGGTTGTTAATATTAATCGCAAAGATAATTTATAATACCCATGTACTTTTAATAATGTTTCATTCAATAGAATAAGTTAGATACAAAACAACTTTAAAATATTCGGGGCCTCATTTACAAGAAATAAATGCTAGTATATAGGTAATATACAGAACAATAACAAAAAGTGAGGCCTCATTTACAAACAAACAACTAAACTTGATTTCTATTCTTACAAGACTACAGATTGTGACCCTCTTGTTTGCACAACCCACATTTTATCTTGGTTTTCTCCTCCCTAACACCCATTTCATTATGCAAATGGGTTGATTTAGGATGACCACTGACTTGTCATTTCATTGACCTAAGAGCTACGATCATTGGACCATCATAAAGAGGCCACTCGTCTTCATTGAATATGAAATAAAATAAGCTTTCCCAAGTGTCATAGTAGGACTGCGTAGTGTAGTAGCTTTGAATAAAGAACCAAAATGAACACATTGATGCTAACATGTTACTATGAAATGGCTACATGGAAATTCATATATCAGTGTCTTACCACATGTGCATTTCTTGTCATTTATGTTGAGGTGATGAATGCGACCACTCTTAGACCTTACGTGAAATATGTCTTACATGTGATTGTAAAGAATAATTTCCATTGTTCTAGCCTTAACCACATGACATTGAATTTGAGTATCAACATATGGTGTGAACTGCTCATCAGATGCCAATCTATCAGCACTATGTTCCCTTCTTGCAACAAAATAACTATTAATATGGAAAAATGTCAACTAAACTAATTTAGTGATTGGTTAGCTACGAGCCCCTTTAAGAACACTATTAAATACCTCTGAAATATTGATTATTATTATTTCATATTTTCGACCTCCATCATATGAAAGTACCCATAACGGAAGAGAGATTCACTTCTAACCATTATCGTGTTTTAGGATTAATTCTCCCAATTGTAGCCATTTGTCTATACATATTCTAAGTTGTTGTTGTAATAGCTACTCTATAGACCAGATTCTTCAAGAGTTTATCTTTGAAGTATGTCATAAAATTACTTGCAAGATTACGCATGTAGATTTTGTGATAGACATATGGTGCATCCCAACGAAGATGAGGATCTCTCATAGCTACCATAATACCTGGATATCTGTTAGATATAACACAAATCCCCATCCATTGAGTTACTCTATTTTTTATACATGCCAAGAACTATCCCTAACTATTAATATTCTCATCTTCTTTAATAGCAAATGCTAATGGGAATAACTGATTATTTCCGTCACATCTCATAGCTATCAACAATGTCCCTTTATACTTCCTATACAAATGTTTACCATCAATACTTAGTACAAGACATCAATTTGTAAACCCTTCAATAGATGGATTGAATGACCAGGAACACACACTGAAATGTCTCATTATTTGACACACTATGAGAGATAGTTTTCCAAATAACAATACATCCAGGATTGACTTGTTCTATGGCCAAGAACAAACGTGAGAGATCTGTATATGATTAAAAAAATCATCATAAAGTGTCAAAATTCCTTATGCTTCCCATTCGAGGCTTTTTTATATGAAATTTCATATACTCATTTCTCCATCATGATTTCTTGAATAGTAGCAGGAAACAATATAAATTATGTAATAATAATTGATTCTATATGAACAACAACCAACTTTGAGTCTAGTTGATGATGGTTTTAGTTCAAACATGGATTTACACAAGAATACGGTCCTTTATATTTGTTTATCACAAATAAGTTAGTATCTTTCACAACCATGGCATGCAACTTCTATTGATATTGACATCCTTCGGCCTTCTTACATCTTAAAACTAGTAATTTTTTTGAGGAGGAAACTACAACAAACTCATGGTGTGCTTTAAAGGAGTAAGTCTTTTTAGTCTCTTGTAATTCAGATTTAGAATTAAAAACTTTCCTAACTACAAATTTACCACTCGCATAACTAGTAGTTTCTTGCCCCCATGGAGTCCAACCACTTGAAATAGTAATATCTATATTTTCAACAAGTTCAAAATAAGGTGTTGATGGTAGGTGAAACTGAATAGAAGCCTACACATCAGGTTCCTCATCATCATCTATGATATTCAATACATCACAAGATAATATATGCATAGAGACAAATATCCCTCGGTGATTCTTAAAAACTTTATTTGTAGTCTAGAATGATGAAACATGTCCATCACCTTGAACATGTAAGTCATTATCATATTTAGCATCAACATCTTCATTAGATTCATTATTACCTTCTTCATAAGCACAAGCATCATCATCTCTATATGCTCCAGTATCTTGTACTGGACCACTTTTAGGCCCACAACCATAGTCAATTTTTAAAACATTCTGTGATACCCCATTCTTCAGGGGGTCCCATTCATTCCATCACACAATATAATGTGCAATACAATAAAATTTTCACAAATGTACAATATATATTTTTTTCATTTTATATTTTATTTGCTCAGTGGAAGAAAGAAAACACACAACATATTATTTAAGCCACAATCGGCTTTCCTTCACATGTGTGATCCTGTATGTGAAGCTGTCATTTGTCCTGGACCTGTACCTGAAAAGGAGTCCCACAATGGAGTGAGCAAAGCTCAGTAGGGTAAACTCCTACATAGTTACTCTCTACCTAAGTGCACATAAAATATCATGAATATATATCAACACCCATTCAAGTACAATACTTATATGAATGCAATTATGGATGAAATATTTATATGCACATATTCCTAAGTCTCATCGACTCTCTCACACATGCCAAAGCCAAGTGTGATATATTATATATCTGAATATATATATATATATGTAGATACGTATATATATGTATAGAAATATTTTTTTTTGGAATTATTCCGAAAAATATGGACCTCCTCAAAAAACATATTAGACATTTATTCGAATAAAATATGATTTTCTTTGATTTACTCAGAGAAATAAGTACCACCGTAACTCTGCTTGGACATTGTCCCAATTCGAGTTCGCAATATATAATAACCATGTACCAAATAAAATCTCGCGCAACTTAGTTTGGACGTTGTCCCAATTCGAGTTAGCAAAATATCATCCATAAACCTTTATATATATATATATATATCATGCACCCACCCATGTATATGGAATGTTCCCATGCATATGAAATGCAAATATATCATTTCTAATTTAACCCATGTTCCAGACACAATTTTAACAATCCAAATCTAATTCATATTGTACTAATTTTTACTAAAAGGATACCAAAACTTTTCACCAATTAATTATTTCCAATAAAATTTCTAACAATTCCAATTGAAATATAAAACATGATCATTTATGGCCATTAAATAGAAAGAAATTCTGATAAGAGAAAATAGCTACATTTTGGAAAATTTCACAGAAACTTTATAAATTTGATATCAATGTGAAGATCTCGTCGTGTAGAGTAACTTTAGTTCTTGGACTATTTCATTCCGATTGCAGTATAATCCATTATAATTAAAAGAAAATTCACCGAGATTATTTTTCTATACTCTCTCTCTCTCCGGTGCCGAATATTTTTTTTCAGCCTTTCTTCCGTTTTCCAAATTCCTGACGTTTTTCTCTCTCTTTCTTTTTTTTAATAATTATTATCATTAATTAATAATAATTTTTTTTATTTTTTTATTTTTTATAGGTTGACACCTGGACAGCCGACAGACCACCCGTGCAGGCACAGTCACGTGCAGACTATGTGGCGTGGTCTTTCGATTGATCAAATTTTTTTTAAAAATATTCTAATAATTATTTAATTAAATAAAAATATAATATATTCTGATTTTCTCAGAATTTAATGAAATTTGACACCGTAGCTATATTTTCCAAGACGAATTCAATAACGACATCCATTTTATCATTATGGCTCTAAAATTTTTATGTTATTTTCTATTATTGCAAAATTACCATTTTGCCAATTTTTTTCCAGAAATCAAATTATGATAGTTATTTATTCATTTTTTTTGAGATGTCACATTCTCTTCTCCTTAAAAAATTTTGTCCCGAAATTCTGACAATTACACCTTTGTACTTATAAACATATTTTGAAGTTAAATAATTATTAAATTACTAAAATACATACCTTAATTATTCTTTGATGTTATCATATCACTTTTACTAGTCTCATAGTTTTGCGTCACAAAATTTGATCTCGACTATCAATGATTCGCACTGGCATTTCTTTAAATGTTCCATCTACGTCAATAACTAGTTCGCTCCAATCCATTACATGAGTTGGATCAAGAATATTTTTTCTAAGCATAGAGATGTGAAATATCTTGTGGACACCAGATAAATGTGGTGGTAATGCCAATCGATAAGCAACCAAACCCACCTTCTCGAGTATTTCGAAAGGCCCAATATATCTTGGTGATAACTTTCCATACTTGTCAAATCTGATTACTTCCCTTTTTGGCATCACTTTCAAGAAAATATGATCTCCCACTTCAAATTTTAGGAGTCATCTTCATTTATCAGCATAACTTTCCTTTCGACTTTGTGCTGTAAAAAGACGTTGTATCAAAATTACTTTCTATGAGGTATCTCTAATCACATTTGGACTCATAACGGATCGGTCTACCACCTCAGCACAACAAACTAGAGATCGACACGACCTTCCATACAATGCTTCATATGGTGCCATTTGGATACTTGCCTGATAACTATTGTTATAGGCAAACTCAACCAAAAGTAGATGTTCTTCCCACCTACCATTGAAATCTAGACAATATGCTCGCAACATATCTTCTAAAACTTGTATGGTTCTTTCCAATTGACCGTCTGTTTGTGAATGGAAATTAGTGATCATTATCAACTATGTTCCCATTGCTTTCTGAAAACTCTTCCAAAAATGAGCTGTAAATTGGGGATCTCTATCTGATACAATAGATACTGGTACTCCATGCAATCAGACAATTTTTCATATGTATAACCTGCACAATTCCTCACGTGTGAAGGTCATTCATATTGCTAGAAAATGTGCGGACTTTATAAGCCGGTTCACAATTACTCACACAGCATCATGTTTTCATGATGTCCGTGGCAAGTGAGTCACAAAATCTATCGTGATATGTTCCCATTTCCACTCTGCTACCTTCAAAGGCTAGAGTAATCCTGTTGGCCTCTGATGCTCAGCCTTTATCTTCCGACACGTGAGACATCGTTGAACAAAATCTCCAATATGTCTCTTCATCCCATTCCAGTAATATTGGTGACGAAGATCATTATACATCTTTGTGCCACATAAATGTACTGTAAAAAAAGAACAGTGAAATTCCTTAAGAATCTCCTCTCTCAATTCCACTATCTTGGGAACCACAATCTGTCCCCTAAACTGAATACTACCATCCATATGAATAGCTTAACCTTCATCACACGTACCAGTCTCTACTCGATTCTTTATAGATAATATTTCTGTATCTTATTTCTACATCTCAATTACCTTATTTAATAGTGAAGGTATAACTACTAAACTTCCGATAACACTCTAATTTCGAATGCTATATTGTAATTTGAATCATCCCATAGTTTCAAGCATATCTCATTCCCGCGAAGCTATACTAGCTAGTGCACCTCGTGACTTTCGACTAATTGCATCAGCCACCACATTTGCCTTACCTGGATGGTAAAGCAAAGTAAAATAATAATCTATTAGATACTTCATCCATCAACATTGTCTCATGTTAAGATCTCATTGGGTAAAGATATATTTCATACTTTTATGATTTGAATATACCTCAAATTTCTCCCCATACAAATAGTGGGAACATATTTTTAAAGCAAAGACTATAGCCACCAATTCTATATCATGTGTGAAATAATTTTTCTCATGATTCTTTATCTGTCTTGAACCATAAGCTATCACTCTCCCAAATTGTATCAGAACACATCCCAATCTATCTTTCGAGGCATAACAATACACAATATATTTCTACCCCATATCCGGAATTATCATAATAGGCACTAAAGTAAGTCTTTTTTCAATTCCTGAAATACCTTTTCACATGAATAAGTCCACTCATACTTGACTTCCTTCCTGGTCAATCTAGTCATTAGAGCAGCTAACCGTGAAAAATTTTCAATAAACCTTCTGTAATACCGAGCCAATCCCAAAAAATTACGTATTTCAAAAACTGACTTTGGCCTCTCCCAACTCATGACTGCCCTGACTTTTTTAGGGTCCACTGAGACATCTGTAGCTGACACTACATATCCCAAAAATTTTACTTCTGTCAACAAAAAGTCACATTTACCAATCTTAGAGTACAACTTATGTTCTCTCAAAGTTTGGAGAACAATATGTAAAAGATCCTCATGCTCTCATTCGGACTGAGAATAAATCAAAATATCATCCACAAAAATCACAACAAAATAATCTAGATATGACTGAAATATTCTATGCATAAGATCCATGAATGCTGCTGGCGCATTCATTAATCCATAAGGCATTACTGTAAACTCAAAATGCCCATACTGTGTTCTAAATACTGTCTTAGGGGATGTCAGCCTTCCCAACTCACAACTGGTGATATCTAGTAAAATGATCTATTTTGGAAAAAACCTGTGCCCATTTTAACTGGTTAAATAAATCATCAATCCTTGGTAATGGATATCGATTATTTATCGTAACCCTATTCAATTTTCAATAATCAATACACAGTGAAAGGGTTTTATCCTTCTTTTTTGCAAATAAAATCGGAGCACCTCAAGGTGAAGTGCTGGGTCTAATAAAACCCTTGTCCAACAAATCTTGTATCTGGACCTTGAGTTATTGTAATTCAATCGATACCATCCTATGTGGAGTCATAGAAATGGGTGATGTACCAAGATATAACTCAATACAAAAATCCACATTTCTGTGTGGGGGTAATCCTAGTAATTCATCAGGAAAAACATCCTCACATTCACAAACTATCCGAGGAAGACTCATATTCAATGTTCCTTCTTCTTCTAGGGTGAGACATACCAGCCAAACTATAAGTTATCCATGTCATTTAGAATCATACATAGTATGGGGTAAAGCATCAAGCTTATCCCCCCTGAAATACAACACATATATCATTTGGTGTGTGGGTAATAATTCTTATATGATAACAAACAATAATGACCCGATGTGCTATTAACTAGTCCATACCAAGAATTACATCAAAATTCGACATGTCCATGACTTTAAGATCTGCCATGAATATAATCCCTGAGATTTCTAGCTCACAATCTTGACATATCTGACTAATTTTCACCCTAGACCCCAAAGGAGAAGTCACATGCAATAACTTGTCCAAGTTTTTAACTATTAATCCCATTTCTTTCACACATGATGTAGAAATAAATGAATGTGATGCACCAGAATCAAATAGAACTCTTGCACATAAATGAAAAAACAAGAAAGTACCTTGTACTACTGACTGATCTATCCTCTCCATCTGTGGTGTAATTGGATAGACACACCCTTGGGTCCTTATAGTCCCGGTCTGTGAGCTCTCACCTCGACCTTGTCCCATGCCTTGGCCTTCCTGATATGCTTGTGAAGTAGAAGATATTTGTTGAGTACCCTGAGATTGCACCCAATTCCTTGGACCCATACTAGAGAAAGGAGGAATAAACCAGTTTATGTATTTTTCACAGTTGTCTAGGATTGTGATGTCTCATAATTTTAGAATACATGCTTCCGTAGACACTTCCATTTCCAATGTCTAGGCTGTTGACATAAAAAACAATTTTTCTGTCCAATTTGGCTAGAATTCCTAGTCTAGCTTTGACCTTGATAATCACAACCTTGTCCATAAAATCTTCGTGGGATAAATGGTTTCTGCCACTTCTAAAAAATGTTGATTCTCTTTTCTCTTTCCACTAATACTTCCACTTATTTCTTGGATATTTCTTGCATTCTCAACCTTCTGTTCGATGGCCAAAGTTGTCTTAACAAACAAATCCATATCTTGGATAAGAAATCCCACAATCTTGCCTCGGATGGGTAATTTTAATCCATCTTCAAAATTTTGAACCTTAGCCACATTAGTAACCACATAATCATTCCCAAAAAGGGTCAACTCGATGAATTTAGCCACGTAATCCAACATTGTCATATTTCCTTGTTTAAGTTCAAGGAATTCTCAGGCCTTGGCATGTCTAGCTGAAGTCGAAAAATATTTTTCCATAAAAAGTTCTTTGAATTCTTTCTATGTCATTACATCTATATTCTTCGAGGCCTTGATTCAATCCCACCAAATTTGTGACTCACTCTCTAGCTGAAACGCTACTAGCTGGATCTTGGTAGCATTGGAAGTGATTTCCATTGCATCCAAGATTTTATCAACTTGTCGAAACCAATGATCTGCCGCCATAGGGTCTCTTACCCCCATAAATATTGGAGGATGATGTGCCTTGAACTTTTGGAGGTTACATGATCCTTCTTGACCTCTTGTTGCACTAGTTTGTGCAACTCTTGCAACAGCAACACCCAAAGCCTATATCAGACCCTACTGATCAAAGAAGGCTGGGGGTTGATCCCCATTTCATGGATGGCCCCGGTGTCCTCGTTCTCTACTTGACATCTTTCATAAGTCAAATAATAATATAAGAATCACATTCATTCCCTATTATTAGTGCACATGACAACTAATAATAGTCTTTTTCATTTTGAGAATATCATTTCATTTTCTAAACCACTAAGGTTATGTTTCTTTACCCTAGTGTTTTTTTTCCGAGTATTAAATATTTATATATCTAAACTTTCTTATCACATTATGAAACTTGTACCAATTTCTAAGTTATAGGTAATCATATACCTAACCTCTGATACCAAGCTGTGACACCCCATTCACCAGGGAGTCTCATTCATTCCATCACACAATACAATGTGCAATAAAATAAAATTTTCGCAAATGTACAATACATTTTTTTTGCTTAGTGGAAGAAAGAAACTACACAACATATTATTTAAGCCACAATCAGCTTTCCTTCACATGTGTGATTCCGTATGTGGATCTTTCATCTGTCCTGGACCTGTACCTGAAAATGGGTCCCACAACGGAGTCAGCAAAGCTCGGTAGGGTAAACTTTTTCAGAGTTACTCCCTACCTAAGTGCACGTAAAATGTCATGAATATATATCAACACCCATTCAAGTACAATATTTATATGAATGCAATTATGGATAAAATATTTATTTGCCCATATTCATAAGTCTCATCGACTCCCTCACACATGTCGAAGCCAAGTGTGACATATTATATATCTGGATATATATATATATATATATATATTTATCTATAGAAATATTTATTTTTTTGGAATTATTCCGAAAAATATGAACCTCTTCTGAAAAATATATTGGACATTTATCCGTATAAAATATGATTTTCTTGGATTTACTCCAAGAAATAAGCACCGCTGTAACTCTGCCTGAATGTTGTCCCAATTCGAGTTCGTAATCTATAATACCCATGTACCAAATAAAATCCCATGCAACTCAGTCTGGACGTTATCCCAATTCGAGTTCACTAAATACCATCCATATACCTTTATATATATATATATATATATCATGCACCCACCCATTTATATGAAATATTCCTGTGCATATGAAATACAATTATGTCATTTCTAATTTAACTCATGTTCCAGACACAATTTTAACAATCCAAATCTAATATGTCCTGTACTAATTTTTACTAAATGAATACCAAAACTTTTCACCAATTAATTATTTCCAATAAAATTTCTAACAATTCGAATGAAATATAAAACATGATCATTTCTGGCAATTAAATAGAAAGAAATTCTGATAAGAGAAAACAGCTATTTCATTAACAGAAAATTTCATAGAAACTTTATAAATTTGATATCAATTTGAAGATTTCGTCGTGTAGAGTAACTTTAGTTCTTGGACTATTTCATTCCTATTCCAGAATAATCCGTTATGATTGAAAAAAAATTCACGAATATTTTTTTTTTCTGTATTGTCTCTCTTTCCGGCGCCGAACAGTTTTTTTTCAGCCTCTCTCGTTTTCCAGATTCCTGATTTTTTTCTCTTTCGTTCATTTTTTTAAATAATTATTATCATTAATTAATAATACTTATTTTTATTTTTTTTAGGTTGACACCTGTACAGCTGATGGAGTGCTCGCGCAGGCACAACCAAGTGCGGACAACATGGCATGGTCTTTTGGTTGATCAAAAATTTTTTTTAAATATTTCAATAATTTTTTTAATTAAATAAAAATATAACAAATTTTGATTTTCTCAGAATCTAACGAAATTTGACACCGTAGCTATATTTTCCGAGACAAATTTAATAACAACATCCATTTTATCATTATGGCTCTAAAATTTTCAGGTTATTTTCTATTATTGCAAAATTACCAATTTGCCCTTTTTTCTAGAAATTAAATTATATTAGTTATTTATTCATTTTTTTTCGGGATGTCACACATTCTCAATTTCTACAACACCAATAGATTGATTCACTTGTCGGTGTATTCGAACAACCTCAACATATAATTCAATTTTCTCAATGGCAGTTGTGTTAACCATGTTCAACATTATGTGCACATACTTATCATTCCATATTGTAAGAGGTTGTAACCTATTTCTACTTTTTTAAGGATACTTATACTTGAGGACCTAATTAAACTTCTGTTTTTCAATAGGTGTGCTTGAAAATATAATATCATCCAATTGTTCAAACGTGAAGTCAACCGGTATTTCCAAAGGCATAATTGAAGCTTTGTTTCCATTATATTTCACATTATTATGGGTCCTCACTATATGTCTATTGTAATAACACATTAAGGGAATAGAGGAAATAGACATAATTGACATGTTTCAAAAAAAAGTAAAAAAAAATTAAATAATATGAGAGCTGACTATCTTTAGTACACTGTTTAGGAATTAAATGACACCAATCGTGCCCCTTTCTAGGACTCAATATTTAATGAAAAATTAGGCAAACTCTCCTTTGTTCCGGGAGCTCTACCCAAAATGCAATTTATATTAAAAATAAAGCCAACATGGTTCAAAATCATACAATGACCTCGGCAGGTCCAAATTTAAGTCAAAGTGACATAATTAGGATCAATCTTCTATAATCAATAATAACAACATATAATCTTTCTACTTCTCCATTCATTTTCTATCTTTAGCTAAAAACTTAATTCCTACATATCTTAAACATTGATCGAAGAACTTATTTCCTATTATTATTTTTAAGATGGAATCACACAAGGCTGTACACATAGAGATTTCAATTCTTTGTATATGTAATGATATTTTATTTAAACTAAAGAGACAATATGTTTATAATTTTTAAAACTATATATATATTGTTTACAAAGAATAAGAACAAGAAAAATATAAAGAACACAATTAATTTCTAGTTTTTTTGTTGTTTAGAAAAACATGAAAAACATATAAAATACTAATCTTTTTTGTTTTCAAAAACTCTTCATAAACATTTTCTAATAAATGATTTGAATGGGTCATAAATATCCTATACAAAAAAAAGTGAGGGAAAAGAAAAAAGGCAAACAAAGTCACATCCTAAATCAAATCCTAAATTAAACCCTAATGTCCCTAAATCTAATCTCAAGAAAATAAGACAGATAACAAACCTCATAAGGGGAGCTGTTGAATACTTGTGCAATGTAGCCTTGTCGTCACCAAGGTGGGGTCTGGTGAAGAAGGGTCATGGGGTCCGGTGAAGAGGAGGTCACTGGTGGAATAATAAGCTGACGAAAATTGGGGGGTTAGGGAAAAATGGAGAAGAAAAAAATGCAGGAAAGGTGAAGATCTTTCGGGTATAAACTTGTTCAATAGCCAACTTTGTGAATGATGACCATTGGATTAATTAAATAGTCATCGTTCCCAATACCGGCCCATGATAATTTTTAAAATTCAATAGTCTACGTTGTGAACGATGATCATTGGTTTAATTAAATAGCTATCATTCCTAATGATGGCATTTAAAAATTTTTAAAATTCAATAGTAGACATTCACAATGTTGGCCTCTGATTTTTAAAATTCAATAGTGTGGCAATGGCCGTCATTCACAACGACGACCATTGTCACACTATTTCCAGATGCACTAATTTAGTAATATTTTTCAAACTAGCATTATATTTTGGATTTTTATTTAAAATGTATTATTTCCATACAAAACTCAAATAATTATGTCTATATTCATTGAATCATTATAATTAAAAAGGAAAATGGAGAATTGACCTCCCACTTCTTAAAACATATGGAAAATGGTTTAGATAATATTTTTAAATGAACTTTAGAGTTTTAAAAGGTATAAAAAACTTCTTAAATAGGTTTCTCTTAGGGTTCTTTTACTAAATGTAAGAAAAGATTCTCAAATTTATATATGTGAAGAAGAAAATATGATTTTTTTTTTCTATTTATTCTTTCTTGTAATAATCTAAATTTGGCTAGAACCAACTTATCTTCGAGAGCACTATCTTGGAGGTTTCTGCCTTCGACTTTGAGTAGATCACCATTGAAAGTCATGCTTAGATTGAGATGCTATGGTCAACTATAAATCCTAAAGAAATGAGGCATTGCTACAAAATATTAATATTTTTATTGTCTAATATCCATCAATGATCTCGATTTTAGAGATGAGGCATGCTTAGATTTTGGAGTTGATTCATTGTTAGGATTAAAATTTTAATTACTCTTGCTGCCCCCAAGACGGTGATGCTCAAGGTATAATCCTAACTTATTAGTATCACCCAGACCTTAGTCATATGAAAAAATATTTATTCAAATCTAAGACCAAAAAATAAAGTTCTAAGAAATTAGTTGATCCACTTGGAAAGATATTTGGGAATACCATCAAGTAGAAGAAGTGACTTGAGAAAATGAAAATGAGTTATAAAGAGATTATGCACATCTCATCGAATAATGAATTTTAAAATTTGAAGATAACATTTTTTTTAGAGGGGTGCCTATAAAAAAATTTTTTTAGTCATTAATCTGAATTGGACAAATTACTAAAATAATGGGAGATAGAAAATTGTGTTTAAGTTTAAAAATGAATTTATTTCTTTCATTACATGCCTTTTTCAAGATTTCTTTTTTATTTCTCTTCCTATTTTTTTGGCTCTCCTCTTCTTCCTAATCTATTCACCAAAATCTTTGAAATAAAACAAAAATTCATATTTTCTTTAGTAAAAATTCATCCTATATATGAAGTGATTAAGCTTAGTAATTCATTCTTTTCAACCAAAGGTAGCCATGGAAGGGTTGTAATTTTGACAAGGAAACTTATGAGTGAGATTAGCTAATGTATTTTTATTTTCTTTCTTGATTTCTCAAATTAGGCCTTGAAATTATATAAATTCTCGACCATAATTTCTTCTTATTTTAGTTTAAGTTTGAATTGTAGTTATAGAGCTCTATTTGAAATATTGGAGCTAGGGTTTGAGGTTTAAGTCTTTAAAAATCTTGCTTATGGTAAAAAATCTATATAAATTTTATGTAAAAATTTCATACACACACACACACACACATATTAATGTGTTGTTGTGCATTTGGTTATAAACTTTTTTTTTGTTTATTTGAAATGATTTTTAGAAAATTTATATTATTTAATTGAGATATATGATTAATTGATGAAAACTCATCAATTTGACATTACGAAATAATTTTTTTATATATTTAGAATCTCACTTACCCATATATTTTTTAACAAAAGTTATTTTTCCAAAAATAGAAAAATGATATTAAACTTTATGTAAATGGTTCTAGGGTCATGGTTTATAGATTATATGGCTGATTTTGAAATGAGAATATCATGAATTCATGCGTAAAACCCTTTGTGAAATATTTTGAAGTTATATAAGCTATCTAATATTTTGAAGTAGACTTAAAAGATTTTGAAAAAAATATATGCTTATGATATAGGTTTTTGAGGTGACTATTAGTCCTAGCATTGATTTGGAGTGTCAAAATTACAAAAATATACAAAGAGATAGAGATTAGATATGCTCTTAGGTGAATGATGGTAAACCCCCTTCTACACTTGAGGTGGAGTTCAACTTTGTAAAGGCATTGGTTTCCATATTAAAAACTAGTAAAGCTCTTGTGAGTCTTTAGATCAAATAAGTTGGTGTGTGTTTTTCCTAGAGGGTGTGGTAGCTAGGCTAGAACTAGAAAGTTAGGCTTTCCCTTTATATGTCTTATTATAGTCTGGTGGAGCTTTGGTAAGCATAAATGATGTGTATTTGTTAAAATGAGATTAGTTTAAAAAATGAATAATTTGAAAACTTATACATACATATTATGGTTTCATGAACTTGTATAACCATGTATAAGAAGAATTATACATGTGAATGTTTTAAACACTTATTCTTTAACTCTTAAATTGTATATTATAAAACATATGTTACTACGAAGTTAAAAAATATATCTTCCTATATATTATCTTGAGATTTTTTTGACATTATTTGCTCATCCCTATTTTCCCAGGTGGAGGAAATATTGATTGCCACTTCCGAATCAATAACTTGTAAAGATGTGTTAGGGTTTTTGATGATATTTTATTTGGATTTTGTTTGAAACCTTGGTATGTGTTGGGCCATAGAGATCATTTTGTATACATGACTTTACTTTTGTTTGTGGATGTTTTTACTTAATAGTTTATGATATTCTAGAATTTGAATCATTTTAAATAATTAAATATGAGTGATACTGACTTATTTTTTTTTAATTTTAACTTTCTTTCACTGAATTTTTGAGGGTGTGGTTGTATTAGAACAAAAAGAATATGAGGGGGAGAAAAGAAGTTGTGTTCGACTTGACTACAACTTTTTATAAGCACGCAGTTATGATAGGTGGTACTTTTCATAGTAGGTGTTTCTTGATCTTTCAATATAATTGATTTTATAATATAATTTACTCATTATATGTATATCTAATTATATTTAAAATACAAAATGCTAACATTGGCTTTTAAAGCATTTTGAATCCTTTTAAATTATATTAATCTAACATAGGCCATTATTGGCTCATGAGTGGGAGTGCCCGATGGTCCCAACAAGGTATAACTATTTACAACTATATGTATAAAAAAATTTAACTTATATAACTATATATCACTATATTTATAACAATATATACTATATGTATAACTATAGTATATAACTTAATTAACATTTACCTATATATAACTATTTATAACTATATGTATAACTATATATAACTCTATATAATTATATGAGACTATATGTAAAGCTATATATACTATATGCATAGCAACATTTTTCTATATGTACAAATTATAAATAATTATATTCATAACCATATATAACTATAAATAAATATATACATAATTATATGTATAATTATATGTGTAATTATATCTAACTATATCTATAAAATATATAACAACATATAACTATATATAAAATTATATAACTATATATAAAATTATATAACTATATATTATAACAATATATTATAACTATATATAACTAATAATAACTATATGCATAACCACATATAGCTTTATAAAACTATACGTGATTGTATTTATAATTATATATACTATATGCATAACTATAATTATATGTTTAATTGTGTATAACTATTTATAACTATATGTATAACTATATTTATTATTATATATACTATATGTATAAGTATATATTAACTCTATATAACTATAGCTAACTATATTCATAACTAAATATACTATATGTATAAGTAAATGTGTAGTTATATGTAACTATATTTTTAATATATAACAACATATAACTACATGTTTAACTATAATTATAATTGTGTGCTAACTAAATATAACTATATGTTAACTATACATACCTATTTATAACTATATGTTAACTATACATAACTATTTATAACTATATGTATATCTATATATAACTCTATATACCTAAATATAACTACTATATTGATATATGTGTGTGTGTGTGTGTGTGTGCGCGCCTGCATGTGTGCATACTATATGTATAACTAAATGCTTAACTATATCTATAACTATATATATAATTATAAATTTAAATTTATGTATAAATATTTAAAACTATATGCATAACATTGTTGGGGTAAGGAGTAACAAACTATGACTCTATGCATCCCATTGATGGTTAAGATTGTGGGGTCTCATGACCCTAGGATTCCTTCCTTTCAAAAAAATTTTCACTTCATGTGACCATGTTAATTGGAATAGTAACATATGTTCTACTAGGGTGGGCTAGGAGCTCCTATGTCTCTCCTGCCCTGAGAAGGTTGACCTCAACCTAGGCCCTGATAACCTTGACCATGTCTCTAAAACATTTGCATAATAAAGTTATTTGCTTCTTTCTAGATCTAAAAAAATGTGGTTATTCCTCTTCTTATCTTTCACACTTGCATCCATGGTACTCCATGTATCATCCACTTTCTCTCTCAACAACCATGATTCTTTTGACCATCAAGTCCATGTCTTAAGAAAGAGCCCTAGAGTTTTATCTCAGATGAATAATTTCAAAGCATCCTCAAACATTCTCAACTTGGTCATATCTAGCAACATAATCATTGGCAAAAAAAGCTAACTCAGTGAACTTAATCATATATTCAAGCACTATCATCATCCATTGTTTCAATTCCAAGAACTCATGAGCTTTTGAATGTCGAGCGTATGCCAAAAAATACTTGCACATGAAGAGCTCTTGAATCTCTTTTCATGTTATTTTCTCTAATTCTCTCGATGCTTTGACCCAATCCCACCACACATGAGAATCATTCTCTATATACAATTAAGTTAGCTTTACCTTCCTGATATCAGAAGTGATTTCCATAGCCTCCAAAATATTTTCAACTTGTTGGAACCAATGATCGTTTACCTTTGAACCCTTCCTCCCATGAATATTGGAGGAATGATTACAATCACAATACTAATAGTTTCAATGAAAGTATGCTGATTAAATACTTGTCATCTTCTCAAATTACATAGAAAAATATAGACTTTTTTTGTCTTACTACCATGGCATAAACTCATGCCCCTCAAGCCCAGTGTAATCATATAGATAAGCTCATATACCAATCTATGATGCCCAAATAATCCAGATGTACATTGGCTAACCATCAACCCATGGAAAAAACAAGTGGATATTGGGTAATTCAATGCCTCCATGTTATGCCCTAATTATCGAGACTTATACAAAAAAATAAAGAATCTGATAGATCTCCAACTATAAGGCTAGCATCAAATCATGAGACCAAGATACTTATAAACCTATGTTCCAATATTGAGCCATGATGCCCCTTGCATTGGAATTCTATCCACTATCCAACTATCCCTAAAACCACAACCAGATTCCAAATTAAATTAGCCCACCAGCTTATTTATTCATACTCAAGAATCACATAATGACATATCAAGTCCTTAATAGTTTTTGTTATATCATAATATTCCAACACAAACATTTAAATATAAAACAAAACATCGTTTAATCACATTTACATAAAATCCCAACAAGCTACAATTCAGATTTCTTCAAAATAGCAACCTCAAATGGTTGTCACCCATTAATGCCTATAATGCACAACAACTTTTTTCGAGGGTGAGGCATGCTCAATAGAGAATGTTCATACCAGGTTATTCTTCTCCTAAGTACATGTGCAATGTTCACAACAAGCAATCAACATCCATCATTCCTAATGCAATCTCATAACTAAAAATAATTTGTATATTCAATGAAATGAGATTTGAATGTAAACCATGCCTCAATCCTTCACCTGCTCCCACCATACAGTGCAAATGCCATTGTATGGTAAAAACACTATTGATGTGTACATCCAATGAATTCCTTTAAAATAAATTATTATTGTTTGAAAATAAAATACTTTATGGATACCACCACATAAAATTTCTATTTTTTCAAATCTCATTTTTTTGTTGGGTAACAGATCTTTATGGGGTATGACCAAAGGAATGTATTATTCCTATCAATATTTTATGACCTTTCACTAATGGAATGTATAATCATTCTAGGCCTTTCACCTAAGGGAGTACCAAGCCATGTGTTGGGTAATCGCACTTTCACACTTGTGATTTAGAATAAGAAAGAACAACAAAACAACAAAAAACAATTGATATATATATATATATCCAATCCACAATCCAACCACAACAGAATCAAAAGAAAAATGAAAACAAAAAGCTAGAAATAACGTGGTTCACTAGTCGCTTAGTACAACTAGCTACATCCACTAGAAAATGCTTATGCGTTACAGATTAAACAAAAAATGTCTTACAGTATGTGCAACGCAGAGACAATCATGATAAATCATGCAAAGAGAGAAAAGATGAATAGTTTTGGATCCGAAAAAAATAGCAACCCGAAAAAAATAGTAACCCGAAAAAAAATACAAAACATATATATTAAAAATATTATCTGTTCAATTAACCAGAGTGAGTCGGATCATCAGATGGGTTAGGCTCTACTCCAAAAATTTCGGCCCGCTGACCAGATAGCACTAGCAGGACCTCCTTTATTATGCTACTACTGCATTCTCGGCCTTTTAATATTTTCTTTCATGCACTTACATGAAAATATTAAAACAAAAATATTTGGTTATACAAATAGATTATCAAAACAGATTATATATACAGCACCCTGATTGCTATTACTCACACACATATCCTTTTTCTATGCTATGCAATGGTTACCATCCAATGATACTAAGCCTACATCCATCACCATGCACTTACACTCATATAAATGTGATGTCATTATGCATTTGTAATACAATATCCAAATTCATATTAATATAATGTCAATATAATATGAAACCAATGTTCAATTTCAATATACATCACAAGCTAATCCACATAACCACAATCACTCATGCATATAAAGACATTAATAATTAATTTAGCATATTTATCATGTTTTAAAGTTAGGTACAACTTGCATATAACCAAATTCTATGCAAAAGAATTGAGAAACCGTAAGTCTTGCTTCAATTATAATGTTATATTTGTAATTGACACATTTCAAGGGCTTCATTTTAAATATTTTATTATCCTTTAAGTCTACTTTACATAGGACTTTAAATCATCATGTTTGGGTCACCATAACTCAACTTACAACCCAAACAATAAAATAGTTTTTGTTTTGGGAAAAAAATTATCTTTCCTAATTGCACCTCCATTTCAATGCCCTTTAAATAGAATTCAATTCTCGATATCCTCTAAATAATTTTAGATAATTTCATTATCTTTCACATATAATTAGAATCATGCAATTATGATGTCCGTAGGCCATGTTATGACCAAATTAAAATGTACACTATCAAGGAAATATTTACAGAAATTTCTCTAACAATCACACATCATTCTTTATCCAATTCATTATCCATAAAAATTGAAAATATATGCATACATCCACAACTAGTAAATATAATAAAAAAAAGAGAAAAAATAATAATAACTATAACACAGTTCCTTAGAATTAAAATTATATCAATTAGGAATAAACCTACTTCAAGATCTGAATGAAATTTTGTGAACTCTCTTAATTTATTTTGCCCCGAAAGTCTATTTTTCCCAAAGACAATCTTTGAAATTTGGCAGAATCATTTGATTTTGACATTAACGAATAGATCTCATTGAAACAATAAACTTTGATTATTGAATCAACTAAATCTGATTAATAGATTATCATAGATCTATGACAAAAGTTGTTAGAAAACTCTCGCGCACACACACACTCACACACTCTCTCTCTCTATTTTTCTCCTAGGATTTTGTTTAAACTTTTTAGAAGAGTTTGTTCACAATTCATTCCATCACCTCACTATTTATTGTAACCATAATTTCATTTAAGTTGGGTGTCATGGCCTTGGGAAAAGTCATACATTCGGAACATTACAACTATGTGGAATGTCATGACTGTAGAATAAGTAACCAAAGCTAAGAGAGAAAGCGATGGGCATGGAAAGAAAGGAACAGCCTCTGAGAAAATAATAGAACCATGGCTCCAGAAAATTTATGGCATTAAAGAAGGAAATCCATAGCTTTGAAAGAATGTTGAAACACATAAAAAAAGTCATGATTTTGAGAGAAAGTTGTGATATTTGAGCAAGGCCTAGACTTGCAACATACGTGGTGAACTTTTTGACATGCTATAACTCTAAAGAAGTGATATCATTGCCTCAAGTATCACTACCATATATTAATCTCAAGTTTAAGCCAATTCAAAACATAGTGTCTCTAACTTTCTTGAGTATATTATATATTTTGAGATTCTAAAAAATATTTTTTGGTTAAAATTCAATTTTATTTGGATGTTTATCTATATATATATATATATAAGTATGTGTATAACTAAATTCTTAACTATAAATTTAACTATATGTTTAAACATATATAACAATTTATAATTATATGTATGTCTGTAAATAACTATATAAATCTATATGTAACTATATTTATAACTACATATACAATATTTATAATGTTATATAACTATACATAATACTATTTTAATATATGTATACCTATACATATCTATATGTATATCTATATACAATTATATGAATAACTATATATAAATTTATATAACTATATGTATAATTTTATATAGCTATATGTATAACTATACATGTAACTATATCGAATTATTATTTATAAGTACATGTATAAAACATATAACTATATATAACTATTAGTTTAACTATATATTTCTATATATAACCATATATAGCCATTTATATATGTTGGGTAATTTTGCTTCCAATATTTGTAATTTTACAGAAAGAAGAAGAAGAAAATAGCAGGTGATATATCCACAACCATCATATATATACGTATATCAAATCACAGCATAAATATAAAAATAATGTGGTTCACTAGTCGTTTAACATGACTAGCTACATCCACCAGAAAAATGCTTATGCATTTATTGATTATAACCAAAAATATTATTACAATTTGTGAGCAAAAATCATAATGAAAATCATGTAGAGAACAGAGACGAAAATGAACAGTCTCGCGGGGGGTGGCAGCAACCAAACAAACAATAAAAAAAATTTTCTTGTGCTATTGCTACATTCCCAACCTCTCAATATTTTTTTTCCTACACAACATTAAAAATATTGAAACATAAAACATTTTGGTTATACAAAATAGTTTATCAAAACAAACTATATACAACAATATATAACTATATATAACTATATATATATATATATATAAGTAACTATATATAACTATTTGTAAATTAACTATATATCATTATTTATACACTACTACATATAGCTATCTATAAGTACATATTTATACATATAAAACTATGTAAAACTCTATAAATAACTAATGATTCATTATAACTATATGTAACTATTTTTATAACTTTATATATTACATGCATAACTATAAGAAACTATATATAATTATATATGACTATATATAACTATATGTTTAACTAGGTATAACTATTTATAACTATGCATAATTCTATATAAAAATTGTAACTATATTTAATTTATATCTATATATACTATGTATAAATATATGTATAGCTATAAGTTTAATTACATCTAACAATATATTACTATATGTAAAACTAACTATTTATAACTCTATATAACTTTTTGTAACTATATTTATTACTATACATAATATAAATATAAAAACACATAACTACATAAAACTATATTAAACTATATGTATAAATATACATAATTATATGAAAAACTATATATAATTAGCTGCATAATTATATATAACTTATATATAACTATATATAACTATATATAACTAAATATAACTATATCTATAACTATATGCATAACTAAATGCATAACTAAATGCATAACCAAATGCATAACTAAATGCATGACTATATGCATAACTAAATGCATAACTATATGCATAATTAAATGCATGACTATATGCATAACTAAATGCATAACCAAATGCATAACTAAATGCATAACCTATATGCATAACTATATGTAACTATATGTATAATTATATTCATAACAACATATAACTAAAAATAGTCATATATATATATATATATATATATATATATATATATATATATATATATATATATATGCATAACTATGTATTATTATGTATTTATATAGATATTTATTACTGTATATAATTATATATAAATATATATAATTATATATAATTATATATAATTAAGTATAACTAAATATAACTATATGTAATAAGGTATAACTATGTATGACTATATATGACTATATGTAACTTTATATAACTATACATAACTATATTTATAACAATATCTACAATATATATAACCATATTAATAACTATATACAACAATAAGTTAAATTGTATATAACTATTTATAATTATATGTGTGAAACCAAAAAATAAATAAATAATATAATTTTTCTAGAAAAAAAAATTAGCAAAATGATAATTTTTTCGTAAGATAAATCTAAAAATATTTAGAATATAGATGACAAAACATACTTCACCATTGAAATCATCTTGTAAAATATAGCTATAATGAAAATTTCATCAAATTTTGAGATAATTGAAATTTAGTCATTTTTGATTAATATTATTTTATTATTACTAAATTAAATAATAATGAAATATTGAAAAAAAAAACCTGAAAAATGACAACATAGGAAAAAAACGTGGTTGCATGCATGTGCAACAAGATTTATTTATTTTGATATTATTTTAATAATAATAATAATAATAATAAAATAATAATAAAAATACAAAAAATAGAAAAAAACATGATTGCATGCATGTGTAATCAAAGGTTTCAAAATGTTAATATTTATTATTATTTTGATTAAAATAATAATAATAATAATAATAATAATAAACATGAAAACATGAAAATGGAAAATCATGGGAGATGGGGGTGTTCTGTAGTATGGCAGAGAAAAAAAAAGAATCATCTAAGATCTTTTGTATTTAGTTAAATATTTTGGGGTTAGAATAGTATAATCCAAGAACTAAAGTTACTCGATATGATGAGAGCTTCGTGTGAGTAGTAAAATCAATGAGTTTCGGTGTTAAATATGTTGAGAGATAGAAGTTTTCTCCTATTAGAATTTCTTTCTATTTAAGGGTCATAAATAGTCTTGATTATAATTTATTTAGAAATATTTTTGAAATTATATTATGAATTATTAATTGTTGAAAATTTCTATAAATGGTTAAATAATATATTATAGTGCAATTTATGTTCATGTAGTTATAAATATGCATGTAACATGATTTAATTATAAATGACATACTTGAAAATTCATATGTATGAAAATATCACAAATAAACAAGTGTGTGATGGTTTATATTTAATATAATTAATATTATTTATGCGAGCTCAAAATGGGACAATGTCTAAACTGAGTTAATTCGTATTTTTTGGAGAGCACCTAATATTTATCTGAGAATCTCCAATATTTTTTAGTAAATATCTAATATTTATTGGAGAATATCCGATATTTTTTGGAGAATATCTAATATTTATCAAAGAAAGTCCAATATTTTTCACAGAATATCAAATATTTCTTGAAGAATGTCCAATATTTTTGGGAGAATATCCAATATTATTTTCGAAGAATATCCAATATATATATATATATATATAAAATACTTGGCTTCGACTTGTGTAGGGGAGTCGGTAAGTCTTGGGATATGGAAATAAATATTCCATCTATATTTACATTCATATAAATATTGTACTTGAATATGTATTGATATGTGCATGTGATTTTATTTTTTATGTGTACTTAGGTGGTAAGTAACCCTATAAAAGTTTATCTCTATTGAGATTTGCTCACTCCATTGTGAGACTCCTTTTTAGGTAGATGTCTAGTGTAGATGATAGACTCACATGTAGAATCACATGTGTGATGAAAGACGATAGTGGCTTGTGTTGTATTATATGTTTCTGATTCTGCTGAGCAAACAAATGAAAACCAAATATGTGAAAACTAGTATTTTAGAAAAGAAAAAAAATGCTTTTTTATTGCACAGTTTCTTTAAGTGATGACTGAACGGAACCCCCTGAAGATTGGGGTATCACAACTTGGTATCAGAAGTTAGGTATATGATTACCAGTAGCTTGGAATTGGTATATGTTTCATAACTTGGTACCAAAGCTTAAGTGTACGAATACCTAGAGCTCGATGGGCATGTGTCTAGGATATATTGTTTAAAATATATGAGCATCACAACTTGGCATAGCTTGGTGTTAGAACTTGGGGTAAGAATCACCTAGTGCTTAGAGAATTAATATTTTGGTTATAACTTGGTGTCAAGGTCTAGGTAGAAGATTATGGTTCATGAAGTTGTAGCTTATGGTTCAAATGTAGTCTACGAGACTTGGGTTGGGATGTGTTTAGATGTAGTCTGGAAGAGTTGTAGCTTATGATTCATGACAATTCAAGAACCATGAGCAAAATTACCCTACACATGATATTAAGTTGGTAGCTATAATCTTCTCCTAAAATATATGGCACCACTATTTGTATGTTGAAGAGTTTTAGGTATTTTCAGAACACAAAAGTCTGAAATATATCTTTACATAAAGAGACCTCAATATGAGACAATTCCGATAAATAAAATATCTGGACTAATATGATTTCACTTTGTATTACCATCCATATAAGGCAGAAGTAGTGCCTGATACACTTATTTAGAAGTCATGAGGTGTACTAGCTAGTATAGCTTCGTGAGAATGGCAGATGCTTGTGATTATGGAATAATTCATCTTATAATTCATCTTACAATTCATTTTACAATTCATCTTATAATTCATCTTACAATTCATCTTTCAATTAGGGTGTTATGGGAAGTTTAGTAGCTACATCTTCCCAATTGAGCTAAGTGATTGAGTTCCAAAGAGAAGATGTAGAGATTTTCTCCATCAAAAAGCGAGTATAGGTTGGTATAGGCAACAAGGGATAGACTATTCACATTGGATGGTAGTCTTCCACATATAGTAGAATTAAGGAAGGAAATTTGAGAGAATTTCATAGTTCTTGTTTTGTAGTACATCCAAGTGGTATGAAGATGTATCATGATCTTCATCACCAGTATTACTAGAGCAGGATGAAAAGACACATTGGGATTTTTGTGCAATGATGTCTCACATGTCAAAAAATATAGAGTGAGCATCAGATGTCAGCAATGTTACTCTAGCTATAGAGGTAGCAGAGTAGAAGTGAGAGCACATCATGATGGATTTTGTGATTCACTTATTATGGACATCATGGAAGAATGTTGTGATGAGTGATAGTAGAATAGCTTACAAAGTTAGAACATTTTCTTATTGTGCGAATGACCTTCACACTAGAAGAATTTTGTAGGTTGTGATTACAAGAAATCATCTGGATACATGGAGTACCAGTATCCATTGTATCAAACTAAGATCATAGGTTTACGTCTCACTTTTGGAAGAGTTTTCAAAAATCCATAAGGATAAAGTCAATAATGAGTACTACTAGTCATTCTAATATAGATAGTCACTCGAAGAGGATCATACAAGTTTTAGAAGACCTACTGTAAACATGTGACTTGGATTTCAAGGGTAGCTATGAAGAATATTTTTACTTGGTTGAGTTTGCCTACAACAATAATTATCAGGAAAGTATATAGATGACACCATATGAAGCATTATATGGAAGGCCATGTCAATCTCTAATTTGCTGGACTAAGGTGAGAGACAGATCTACCATGGGTCCAAATTTGATTAGACACACCTCAAAAAAAGTAGATTTGATATGATGATATCATCTTATAGCTCAAAGTCGATATAAAAGTTATGATGATAGATGATAGCGATCTTTAAAGAATGAGGTGAATGATTATGTTTTCTTAAAAATAAAGCCTAAGAGGTGAGTGATCAGATTTGACAAGCGTGAAAAGTTATTGGCAATATATAATAGGATTTTTGAGGTACTCGAAAGAGTTGGTGTGGTTGCTTATCAGTTGGCATTATTAGCATATTTATCTGGTGTCTATGAGATAATCTATATCTCAATGCTCCGGAAGTACATTTCTGATTCAACTCTTATAGTAGATTGGGGTGAGTTCGTTATTGATATAGATGGAACATTTAAAGAAAAACCAATGCATATCAAGGATAGTTGAGACCATGTTTGTTACTCAAGACCGCGAGGCTATAAAAGATTTTATGCTAGCATCAAGGAGTGGAAGCAGCAATGTGGAAACGCGAGGATATAATGTATGCTGCTTATCCTTTTTTTTGAGAATAAAAGTGTGTTGTTTTAGTTGTTTTAAAATTATGTAACTGTAGCATATACATATGATTGTAAATGATTATATGAGAATTTTGGGATGAAATTCTTTAAGGAGGAGATAATGTGAAATCTGAAAAAAAAAAAAATAATATATTTTTATAAAAAATGAGCAAAATTGTGATTTTATCATAAGAAAATTCTAAAAATTTTTAGATTCAAGATGATAAAATGGACTTCACCATTGATTCGTCTAATGAAATATAGTTTCCGTGACAAATTTAATAAAATTCCAAGAGTTAGAATTTAGTTTTTGAGTAATATTATTTAATTATTTCTATGTACAATAATAATAAAAGAATTAAAAAAAATCAGAAAAATGGAAACACAGAAAAAAAAACATGACTGCACACATGTGCATAAAGATGTATTTATTTTAATATTATTTTATTAATTAAAATAATCATTAATAAAATAATAAAAGTAAAAAAAGGAATGAAACGTAGCTATGCGCATGCACATCCAGAGGTTTCAAAATTTTGATATTTATTATTCTTTTTGATAATAATAATAATAAGATAATAATAATAATAATAACATGAAAATTGGAAATCATGGGAGATGAGGGTGTTTTGTAGAATGACAAAGAAAACAAAGAATCATCTAAGATCTTTTGCATTTCGTTGAATATTTTGGGGTAAAAATAAAATAATCCAAGAACTAAAGTTGATTCACATGATGAGAGCTTCATGTGAGTACTAAAATCAATGAATTTTATTGTTGAATATTTTAAGATGTAGGGATTTTCACCCACTGGAGTTTCTTTCCATATAAGGGTCATAAATGACCATGATTATAATTCAGTTTAGAAATGTTTTGGAAATTAAATTTTGAACTGTTAATTGCTGAAAAATTATGTGCTAGGTTAAATAATATGTTGCAATGTATTTTATATTCATCTAGTTATAATGGTGCATGTAATATGGTTTACTTATAAATGCAATTTTGCATTTCATATGCATAAGAATATCACAAATAAACGAGTGTGTGCATTTTTGATATATATAATATAATTGATATTATTTATCCAGGCTTGAAATGGGATAACGTCTAAACTGAGTTATGCTGAATTTTTCAGAGAATGTCTAATATTTTTTTAGAGGAGGTTTATATTTTTTGGAGAATATCCAATATTTATCAGAGAATATCCAATATTTATCAGAGAATATCCAATTTTATTTTTAGAGAATATCAAATATATATATATAATGTCACACTTAGGTTCAACATGTGTGGGGGAGTTGGTGAACCTATACATACGGGCATAAAAAGATTTCATCTATATATTCATTCATGTAAGCAATATACTTGAATATTTATTGATGTACACATGATTTTATTTTTTTTATGTACACTTAGGTGTGAAGTAGCCCTATAATAGTTTATCTCTATTGAGCTTTGCTCATCCCTTTGTAGGACTTCCTTTTAGGTATTAAATCCAGTTTAGATTATAGACCCACATGCAGAACTACACATATGATTAAAAGAAGTTGTGACTTGAGTTGTATTATATATTTTTTTATTCTATTGAGCAAACAAACAAAAAAATGTGGAAAACAACATTCAGAAAAGAAAAAAAATACTATTTTATTGTAAATTTTCTGTGTGTGATGGATGAACCCCCCTGGGGGTTGGGGTGTCACAATATGTATAACTATGTATAGCTCTATCTAATTATGTTCACTATATGTATAACTATATACTATATGTATAATGAAATGTATAGCTACAAGTATATTACTATATATATAACTTTATTTTACCTATATAATTTATATAACTATTTATAATTATATGTATAAATTTATATAACTATAAAAAACTATTTTAAAGTATATTCATGAATATATATATATATACTATATGTAAAACAAAATATAGCTACTTATAATTGTATATAATAATATGTATAACTATACATAACTATATTTATAAGTATTATATAAATATATGAATAACTATATGAAACTCTATATATAACTATATCTATAACTATATTTATAATTATATAAATATAATATAACTATCTTTAAAACTATGTATAATAATATATAGCTTTGCATAACTATATATATGTATTTGTGTAACTATATATTACTTAAGGTCTAACTATATATAACTATTTATAACTATTTATAATTATTTATAACTAATTGTAACTTTATTTAACTATATGTCACTATATTTATCACCGTATATACTATATGTACAACAACATTTAACTATATATAACTATATTATATTATATCAATAATTATACATAACTATGTATAACTATTTATAATTCTTGCATAACTATATATAATTATATATAACTATATGCATAACTAATGTAATTATACATATGTATATTTATATTTATATGTATAATAACATATAACAAAATATGACTATAACTATATATAATTATGTGTAATATATGTACTATTTGTATCACTATATGTAACTATATTATAATAATATGTATAATAATATATAATCATATTTAACTATGTTTGTATAACTATATATAACTATTATTATAAATATATAACTATAATTATCTCTATGTACATGGGGAAATAGTTGTGCCACAAACAACTAAGCATTATGTACATAGAAGTATTAATTCAAATATTTAAATGGAATGTGTCAATCCCAACGATGCATGTGAAGAAATATTGAAGAATATTATTGGTCCTTTATTAAACCTAGATGTGACTGATGATATCCCAATATAATCAGCAAAGAAATTTTATTAAATGCTGGAAGCTTTAAAAGAAGTGGTTCGGCTAGGTATTCAATATGGCCACCCAAAGTTATCTACGGTGGCCAGACTATTAAACTTAAAGGAAAAATGTCATTTTATAGAAAGGTATTTTGATTAAATATGCCAGTTGTTATTTGAATTATTACCAAAGAATAATGTTATGACAGATAACTTTTACAACACAAATAAGTTAATGTAAGGTTTGGGTTTTCCTATGGAAAAAATACATTGCTGCAATTATGGCTGCATGACACACTAGGGCATAGACTATGAAAGAATTTCATGTAATTTTTATAACTATCCTTGGTATAAAATAAATACTACATGTAAAAGGCAAAAAAAAATATTTCTTATAAGAAGATGTATCATTTTTCATTGACTCCTAGTTTGCAAAGATTATTTGTATCTGATTCCAATGTTATTGACATGAGTTTGCACAAAGAGCATATTATTGAAGATGGTGTGATGCGGCATTGCTCATATTCTTCTTCTTGAAAATATTTTGATGATTGTCATCCATCTTTTGCAGATGAAAGTCAAAATATTATATTAGGGCTGTGCTGGATGAATTTTAGCCATTTGGAAAAATAGGGAAACAATACTTTTAATGGCCAATTATTGTTACACCTTATAATTTATCATCATGGATGTGCATGAAAGATGAGTACATTTTTTTGTGTCTTATCGTGCCCGGTCTAAGAAACCCAAAAGACAAGTTGAATATTTTTTTTGTAGCCCTTGATTGCAGAGCTCAAAAAATTGTATGAGGATGGTTTGAAACATATGATATTTTTATAAAGTAAAATTTCAAAATATGAGCAGCAAGTATGTGGACTATAAGTGACTTTCCTGTATATTTAAAGTTGTTAGGATGGAGTACTACATAGAAATTAGCTTGTCCTTATTGCATCGAGGATTCAGATGTATTCTATCTAAGTAAAGGAGGAAAGACTTCTTAGTTTGATAACTACCGTAAGTTCTTACATGGGGAACATTCATTTCAAATAAATATTGATGCATTTAGTAAAGGCCATAAAGTTGTAAAAGGTGAACCACCTTTGAGGTCAGGTACTAAAATATTAGATGTAATTGAAAGATATGAGTTCAAAAATATAAAAATATTATTGTAGATTACATTAATGTATAAATTTCAATGAATTATCACTATGATTGGAAGAAAAGACGTATCTTTTGAGATTTGTATTATTGAAAAATCAACTTAATAATACACAATTTAGATGTAATGCACATTGAGAAGAACTTTTTAGATAATATTTTTAATACTATCATGAATATGGAAGGAAAAATAAAAGATTGTGCCAACTTAAGAGATATTTTGAATGAGTTTTGTTCACATCCAGATTTATATAGGTATGAATCAAATAATATATTTCTTAAGGCTTATTATAGTCTTGAAAAGGATACAAAAGAAGCTTTATGAAAATAGATGATTAAGCTTAGGTTCCCATATAGATATGCATCTAACATGGGATAAGGTATTGATATCAAGAAGCATAAATTATTTGGGATGAAACATCATGACTTCCATGTATTTATGCAGATGCTAATACCTATAACATTCCATGAATTATATCCACAAAATGTTTGGAAAGTATTGACTAAAATAATCATTTTTTAAGAGCCTCACTTGTAATATCATAACAATGGAAGAAATAGAGCAATTATAAAATGACATCATCATAATTATATGTAGACTTGAGTTTATTTTTCCTCCTAACTTTTTTGACTCCATAAAACATCTTCTAGTTACTTGCCTTATGAATCCATGATAGTAGGCCTTATGCAATACAAATGAATGTATTTTTTTGAAAGGTTATATAATTTTCATTTGTTAATCTAACAATTTAAATATATTCGATGAATATTTTTTTTCTAATAAATATGTATTTCAGATATATTAGAAAATTGAAAATAATGTAAGAAATAAAGTCAAAGTGGAAGGATCTATATGCAATACCTACTTGGTTGAAATGGCTTCGACATTTTGTGCGCACTACTTTCGGTCACAATTGTATAATCTAGATAACAAATTATTACCAAATAGTGTTTATGGTATAAAGGATGGATCAAAAAAAAAGAAATACTTTTTATTTTTATACATGCGGGTTGTTCATATGGTAGAGCAATATCAAGATGTTTTTTGGATTAGCATGAGTATCATGCCATGCACACATAATCATGTTGAACTACGAAAAAGTTACATTTTATATTGAGTAAGATTTATAATACTTTTATTTTTTTATTTCTTTGCCATGGTATGTAATATACCATTTTAATAATTCAAATTACCTTTAATGTTATTTTTGAAGAATTTATGCTAAGAAATTAAGGCAGAGATAACCGTATATTGATGATGCTTCAATTGATGCAAAGCTTGAAAAGGATTTCACAAATTTATTCAAAATATTTGTCAATGTATAACTTATCATTCTTGGTTCTAAATAGTTATGTGCAATATAATATAAGTATGATTTTATCCTTTATCATTTTGTAGGTATAATTTTCATCATCAAATATATGTAATAAACAAAAGAAAGATCTTACAAATTAACCAATACAAAGTTTATAGATGTATCCTATATATTATGTAAATGGAAACAAATTTTATAATTTAAAATATGGTTCAAATAGAGCTATAATGAACATTGGTATATGCATCAAGGAGTCTAACTCTACTACATCTACTATTAATTTTTATGGTTGATTAATTGAAATTCTACACATGGAGTTTCCTACTTTACTAATTAAGCAGACATTTTTGTTTTAAGTGTTAATGGTTTAATCCTATTACAAATTTGGATACTAGAATTCATCATTAATACAACTTTATTGATGTACACCATAAGTAATATTATCATAAATATGAGCCATTTATTCTTGTGGTACAAGTTGAATATCTATATTTCACCACTTATCCAACCATATGAAAAAACTTTTGTGACTGGTGGGCAATATATAAAATAAAACTTAGATCAGCTATGAAGGTTGATGAAAAAGATTTTATTGTTACTCCATAATGTGTATTCACATTTCAATAAAATAATGTGAAACTTCATCTAATTGTTCATAGGGTAGATGATTGGCACTCGCATTTCAACAAAATAATGTGGAACTTCATCTAATTGTTCATGTGGTAGATGATTGGCTTCATACATTGCTTGGTGAATGTGAAAACTATTTGGATATTGATGATAACCATGTTGAAAAAGATAATGAGGCGGATTTAATTATAGAATAAGATGATGATGAATATGTAGATGGATATGATTTGTTAGAAATTTTTTATGATGACTAGAATTTAATTGAATGTCATGTTATGTTGTCTTGCTTATTTTATAATTATTATAATTTGGATGTTAAATAAAAATTATATATTTTGATGTTTATATAACTTGATAAGGTATGATTGGTAACTATTCAAGTGACCAAGGATTTCAATATGTGGGTAGGGGTAGAAGGAAGTCAAATAATAGTTCATGAATGAGGAAATCTACATGTATTCAGTGATGACACCACTACAAATATCTCTCTACATTCTCCTACATGTATGGAGGATATGTTGGCATCACCTCATCACGGTAGACACGGATTGACTACCATTGATATTCCATCTTCATCTCATTTTATACTAGAAGGTATAAATATCTCCCTCTCATCTATCTTAGGAGGCCCATGTGTTGATACTAAAATCATCGACACTAGTAGGATATTCATAATTTGGATACTATGTTATGAAAAAATCTTCATTCAGCCCATAATTGATAATAAATAATATGTAGTCTTCTTAATTTTACTACGTGTATGTATTATTATTTTCATTATTTTCATTTGAAAAAATATAATATAAAATGTGAATGAAATTATAAGTATAATTATAATGTTGGAAATCTTGTAATTTTAATTAATAACAAAGTATGATATTGCTACTTATCGAACATTATCATTTAGAATTAAAATAATATTTATATTACAAAGTTTTAGATAATAAATACAAATGAATTAAATATTAACTTAGTAATAGAAAAATTGGTATATTTTGTTTATATATATATATATATATATATGTATGTATGTATGTCATAATGTTAAATTACTTAAAGGTATATTTCTTCTAGTTCTGGTAAAATCGAGAAAATAATTAAGGAGAAACTAGTTGTGGATAGTATATAGTGGAGCAAAGTGCCCCCAAGTATGAATAAATTTTATTAGGAAGTATTTGAGGTACAATTTTCATGTATTTCCTATTAGGGATAGTGCCTTGTAAAGCATGAATTTGTATTTATATTTAATGAAATAAATAAAAGTGTCATATTTATTACATATAGCTATTTTGTGCATAATATATGAGTGAAATATTAGAAAATCCCAAATTTATTATTGTAACAATAACCTCAGTGTATAATAGTTATACACGAGAGGATCGAGGTCATGTATTATAAATTATATTGTTCGTAATAAATTAATTGAAGTTTGGAGATCTTCAAATTAAATATTACTAGGGCAGTCCGCTATCATTGTGAATGAGGTGACCTTAATCTAGGTCACTAATGTGGGGATATTAAAGTGGAGGCTCTATATATAATAAGATTATATAGGACATGACAAGGCATAGTTTTTGAATTCTTTTAAATACTATTTATCTCAAGAATTAAAATAGCACCGCTAGATGATCATATGCAAATCAGTCTCAATCCTGAGTAGTCATAGACTCTTGTTAGTATCAACTGGGCCTTCTGATTCATGTGTTAAAACCTGTTATGAAATGGGCACAATACTTGTGTCTTGGAGACCCATTGATGTATGAAGCTGGGAATATAAACTATGGACATGGAATCCAACCCTTCCTATGGAAGCTGGACAGTTGGTTCCCTTAAGTATTGGTTCTAGAACTGAATAGTTTGAGCACTCTAATTTATAACATGTTTATAAATTAACTGTTCACTAGTGGATTTATAGAACTTAAGGATCAATATATATTTATAAGGACAAAATGGTAATTTCACCAGCCACTAGTTATGAACCACTTCTTGGAGGATAGAACTACATGTAATGAGCAAATCAAAGGACACTCTAAATTTCTGAGTAAAATCGATACTGTAAGGACAATAGTTTAATTTCAAGTTTTTAGTGGAATAACTCTGAAATTAATAAATTAAAATAATTAATTATTGAGTTTAATTAATTATTGAGTTTATTGGAGCTTAAAATTACAGGTCCATGGGTCCCAATTCCACCTCCATTATTAATATAATGAATAATTCATGATTAGAATAAATTACACTCTCTTTAGCAATATAAAATGATGAGAATAACAATCAGTTGCTATTTGAATTCGAATTTTATTCATTTGCTCATTGAATAAGGAAATAATCTACAAAGGGTAAAAATATTAAATATCATTAATTAATTTCCTTATTTGATAATGATTTGAATTTAAGAATATCAAATATTATTAATTCATTTCCTTATTTGATAAGGATTTGAATTTAAGAATATCAAGTGTATATACTTCATTTTCTTATTTGATAAGGATTTGAATTTAAAAATTTAAAATATTATTAATTCATTTCCTTATTTGATAAGTAAGAATATTAAATATAATTAATTTGTTTCCCTATTTGATATGGATTTGAAACGTCTATAAAAACCAACGCAGATTTGTTTCATTTTGAAACCTTAGCCTCCAAGAGAGTTTATTCTCCTAAGAGACCCCTTGCATCAAGTGTTGAGTACACAAGGTAGATCTAGAGTGTATTGTTTCTGATCTTAATCGTTGGTGCCCACACACCTCAAGGAAGGAGGGTGAAATTGAAGACTTTAATACATTAAGTTCTTTAAATCCTATAAGTCAACAAATCTGATATAACAATAAAAGGTATAAATCTGATCTTCATCTTTTGATATTAATATGTGTTTGCATGGATTCATGCTAAAATAAGAATTCATGAAAATTATTTTAAAACCTAATTTCGCAGCATTTTATGATTTTATTCCCAATATTTCCTTATTTTTCAATTTGGTTTAATATGATTTTCTCTTAAAATAAATGCATTACAATGTATTATTATTTTATTTGGGTTTTGCAAAAAAAAGTACAAATGGAATAATTTTTTGGTGGTCTCGGTGAAGGATACATCATACATAGAAACATGTGACAAGTGTGAAATACAATGTCAAGCTTGGAAAATAAAGAAAAAAGTATGATAAAGATGCAAAGTCTAATAGTATCCCACTTAATCTTTGGATTAAGCAATGGGAATACTAGAATAGTGAGGAGTTTAATTCCTTGTCCCATATAGCCTATCACAATTATTGATCAGAGAAAGCAGATGAAGGATCATGACATTCAAAATTATTGGAGGTTCAAATGTGACCTACCAACATTCAATAAATTTGGTATAATTGCCTTTCATATTTTGTTATTATTTAAATTTTTAGGATGTCCACCAACACCATTTGAGGTGTTCAAAGCAACTGCACAAGAAGAAGGATGAATCATTTGTCGAAAAGTGATCAAATGATATTAATGTGAGTTTCTCAATTTTAACTTGTAGTGTCATATGTAAATTATAATTAATAATAGAAAATAATTCAAAAAGATTGATTTTTGGCATTCACTATAAATAATATGCAAACTCAAATATATTTTTTACTATAACTAATGAGTTATTATAAATGGATTAATTAAATGTAATGACTAACTTTGTTTTTATGTTATTTTTTAGTAGGGTGATGATGGTTTCTTGTACTAGTGTACATTTAATCTAAATATATCAATGATGAGTTATGTTATATTTTAATAATTGAAAGATGTGAAAAAAATGGTTGAAAATACTTCATAATCGATAGTTCCTTCCAAAGAGGTGCTAGATATTGATCTTACGCATGCTTACCTTCAGGCTGTCGGAGTAGAGCTAGAATAATGGTGAGTTTATGGTCATGGTACCCATGTATCTATATTTTACCTAGGTTGGTTTGGAGTTTTTCACCATTTTTAATTACAATAACATGTTTGATGAGAGATTGTGCAAGGAGATGCAAGAAATTCATAATATATTTCAAATAAAAAAATGAGGAGATGTAACAAAAGAATGAAGAGATGCAACAATAGAATAAAGAGATGCAACAATAGAATAAAGAGATGCAACAATAGAATGAAGAGATGCAACAAAAGAATGAAGATATGAAAAAGATAATTGACGAAATGAAAAAAAAAGAGGCTGGAAGAATGAAAAGAGAGGAGGAAAGAATAAAAAGAGATGAATAAATGTAATATAAAATTATGTAGATAGAGAAAATAATATGCAAGTTGGTAGAGAAATCATCTAATTTTCATCATTCTGAAAAGGATCTATCAAGAACTCCAAAGAACAATACTCACCATGACAAGGACTCATCGTTGTTTGTGATGTCGTGTTATTAATTTTTCCAACGAAAGTTTTTGCATAAAATTATGGTTTTTGTCTTATTATTTTTGTTAATTAAGTTATGAATGTGTATCGTAATTGATTGAATTTTATATTTTTTATCTTATGTGTTATTTTGTAATGATGTTATGTGAATGTTATTTGATGAATAATATATGGATGTGCTTATTTGATTGTAGGTTATATGGTTTCTGTAAGTATTTATATATTGTATACAACATATAGAAACTACACAAATGAGATATGTTTTTATTATAGACATTAGAAATATAAAATTATGTTTCTAATTTAGAAATAAATTGCTCATTTAGAAACAAATCTCACATTTCTATTATAGTGACGAAATCCAAGATCTATTTTCCATTGCTAATTTTATCAGCAAAAAAATATAATTTGCTCATTTTAGAAATGCACTAGCATTATGTATTTATTAAAATTTAGAAAGGAGCACTTTAGAAATGGATTATTTCCATTTTAATTATGTTATTATTTGAATATTGCAATGGAATTAGATATGGAAAAGGGTGTTTCTGATTCCATCTTTTCTTGTAGTGATGTAACAAAATTTATAATTATATAAATCATACAAATAACATGTATAACTATATAATTAACAATATTTTAACTATTTATAAGTATTTATAACTATATATGATTATATAAAACAATATAAGATTATTTGTACATAACTATGTATTGATATTTATGTATGACTATACATAACATTTTATATATATCAATATGTATTTATATATTTTATATATATATAAATATATATAACTACATATAACTATATATAACAATATCTAACTATGTAGTTATAAAATTATACCTATTTAGAATGATATATATAAATATATATATATATATATAACTCTATATAACTATATGAATCTATATTTATAACTATTTGTATATATGTATATAACTATATGTTTAACTATATATAATTATTTATAAATATATGCATAATTATGTATAACTCTATACAACTATATGTAAATATATTTATAACTTATATGTACACTTAATGTATAATAAAATAAAACTATATATATAATTGTATTTTAGTATATATGTAACTATATATAACTATATGTATAACTATATATAATTATATGCATAACTATATATAACAAAATGTATTACTTTATGTATAATTTCAACATATAACAATATATAAATATATATAATTATTTGTATGACTATATAAAACTACATATTACTTTATAACTAGATATAACTTTTTGTATATAAACACACACACACACACACACACACATATAATTTATATAAATATATATAATAATATGTAATTATATGTAAATATATGTAACTATATAAAACTTTATATAACTATACATTACTATATAGTTATATAAATATAACTATTCATAACTATATGTATAACTTTATATAACCGTGTATAACATGTGATAATATTTATAACTATATATATTATATGTATAACTATATGTTTAACTATTTGTATAAATATATATGACTATATGTTTAAATACAACTATTTATAACTATGTATAACTACGAATATAACTATTTGTATAAATATATAACTATATGTTACTAAAATATACTATATGTACAACTATTTGTATACCTATAGGTATAATTATATATATAACTATAAATTTGACTATTTATAACTATTTATAACTTTTAGGTATAACAATATATATCTTCAATATATTATGTAACTAAATATAATTATATGAATAACTATATATACCTTTATATGACTATATGTATATCTATATATGTAATTATATGTCACAATATTTTAAATTGTATGTACAACAACACATAACTATATCTAACTATGTATAACTATTTATATAACTATATATAACTATAGGCAACAATATACAACTATAAATAAATATATAAACTATTTATATATAACTATATATAAGTACATACGACTATATATAATTATTTGTTTGTAACTATATATCACTATTTGTATGTAACTATATCACTATTTATATATAACTATAATAAACTATTTATATATAACTATAAATAACTAAAAATAACCATGGTTAACATTATATACAATATTGTTATGCATATAAAACTTTTTAGAATTATATATATATATATATATATATATATATATAATTCTATATAGCTATATGTACCTATATTTATAACTACATATACTACATTCATAACTATAGGTGTAACTATTTGTATAACTATATATAACTCTATAAAACTATATGTAACAATATTTATAACTATATTAACTATATGTATAGCTATAAGTATAACTATATCTATAACTATATATATCTAAACTTGATATATATGTGTATGTATATATATATATATATATATATATATATATATATATATATATATATATATATATAACAATATCTTTACAGTATATAATTATTTAACTCTAATATGTATAACTATATTGTAACTTTATATAACTAAATGTGACTATATTTATTACTAAATATATTATATGAATAATAACTTATAACTACATGTAACTGTATTTAACTATATGTATAAATATACATAACTATATGTATACCTATATTTAGTTTTATGTAAAACTATATATATAACTATATTTATAAATATATATGTACAACCACATAAAACCATACTTATAATTATATGTATAACAAGAAAATATAAATATGTAAATATATGTATACATATTTGTATAACTTTATATAACTATATATAACAATATATGACTATAAATAACATTATGTAAATAACTTTTATATAACCATTTATAACTATATGTATAACTTTATATTATTTTATATAACTGTATGTAACTACATGTCTACAAATAAATATATGCACCCACTTATGTATATACTTAGTATATATGTACGTATATACTATAGTATAAAAGTAGGTATATATCAAGTATATACGTACATATATACTATAGTATAAAAGTAGGTATATACCGAGTATATACATACAAATATACTACAGTATATAAGTATGTATATACTAAGTATATACGTACAAATATACTCAGTATATACGAACATATATACTCAGTATATACGTACTTATATACTCAGTATATACATAAAGATATACTCGGTATATATGTACTTATATACTCAGTATATATGTACATTTATACCAAGTATATACGTACATATATACTGTAGTATTATATGTACATATATATAATCACATAGCCTTCGATGACACACACACTTGTACTTTAATGCAAATACACATACCATCAAAGACAACAAAAGAAAATAATATAGGACTTAAAAAACACGCATATAAGTCTCTCATGTATGGTCAGCATTTCTTTTTCTTTTTCTCCTGGTACTCCACGCAGATAGAGGACATTATTACACCTGCACATTGAGCATAACATACTACATTTACAAATCAATAACCGATAATAAGCAGTCGTAGATCTGAACTGCGACGACGCATATATGCACAAAATAAGAGTGTCAAGAACAAACATATGTTTGCGTGGAATTAATTTTTTTGGTTCATCTCACTGCTTCACAAAATAAGGTGTTGTTCCTAGCACCATGGAGGCCCCGCCAAGGCTTTTACATACCTATAATAGACTAAAACTCTCTCCAAAAATTTCAGGGTTACGCAAACATATTCACAGATATATAAAAATAGTTATTATAGACATGAACAAATACAAATTAAAGTTGTTGTCATACAACTTCAACAAAAATTTAATTAAATAATTTAATATTTTTATATTAAATTGAATAAAAACATAAACTATAAATGATAATTTTTAATTAACAAAAAAAAAATTCATTTAATAACACATTCTAAAACAATATTTTAGATAACTAAAACAAGAAAATAACAAAATTATATTACATCTTATTACTCAATGTTTTTACCGAAAGTACATAAAGTATAATTTATCAATGCATTAACGTTGCTTTCTCTCCCTCAGCTCTTCCGATCACCAACTTTCTACTGTAAAAAAGCTGTCCGAGTCACGGTGCGTCATGTCTATTGAAAAATCCCTTCACTTATACAAGCTTCATATGGAAAACAATGTGATACCATATCTGTAAGAAATTCAAACCACTTAATCAAATCAAAATAAATAAAAAAAACTATGTTTTGATAAATATATATTACTGTAGTAAATATGTACATATATATTATCATTTCACTCGTACATATATTACTACAGTATATGTACATATAAACTACAGTTTTATGTGTACATATATACTGAGTACATATATACTCAGTATATACGTACATAAAATACTATAGTATTATATGTACGTATATACTGACTATATATGTACGTATATGCTGCATATGTTGTCATTGCTGCTGCCCCCACTACCGCCGCCACCACTTCCACTGCTGCCACTGTCGCTGCCGCTACTGTCGTTGCCACTGCCGCTGTTGTTGCCACTATTGTCGGTGCTGCCACTGCTGCCTCTACTTCTGCTGCTATCGGTGTTTCCGTCACTGCCCCCATTACAGCCACTGCCATAGCTAGAGCTACTAATAATATGCTTTTACATACCTATAATAGGCTAAAACTCTACCCAAACATTCAGAGGCATACAAACATATTCACATATATATAAAAATAGTTATTATAGACATGAACAAACACAAATTAAAGTTGATTGAGAGAGGGAGAGAGAGTGAGAGAGGGAGAGAGAGGGAGAGAAAGAGAGATGAAGAGGGAGAGAGAGGGGGAGAGAGAAAGAGATAACAAGCAAGAAAGAAGTGCAAGAAAGAAAATAACAAGAGAGAGGTGTGTGAGTGACACATAAAAAAAGAGGATGAGAGTGACAGAAAGAATTAGAGGGGGAGAGATAGGCACATAGAGAGTGCAGTGTTAGAATGAAGAATTATATAAAAGAAAAAATTTCTTCTGTACAAACCTATCAAAAATTACATCTTTGTCATACATAAGTTCATATTTGGGCCTGAGGCCCAAGGACTGGGATTAGGAAAGAGTGCAAGCCTTATATTTATTATGCCATATATGAGCCTGATCTACGGACACTCCCATGCTATGTGCTTACATATTGTTGATATTATATTATTAGCCATTTAATTTTAAGTTAGTGCAACAAATTAGTATTATCCCATATATAATTATATGTTAAGATACATATAGTAAATATAGTTATAAATAGTTACATATAGTTAAACATATAATTATATATCGATATATGTATACAAGTAGTTATAAGTAAATATAAATAAATGTATACAAAGTTATAAACAATTATATAGATTTACATATATGTATACATATATCTATACATAATTAAAAATAAAGTTATATTTATTTATATAAAGTTTTTTATAGTTATACAAATATTTATATATAGTTATACACATATAGTTAAATATTATGTTGTATGTTTTTATACATATAATTATAAAAATAGTTACATGTGGTTATACATATAGTTACACGTATAGTTAAACTTATATTTATACATGTATGTATATATATTTTTTAATATAATTTCATATATTTATACATATAGTTATGTATAGGTATGGGTATAATAAAATACATGTTTTATACTGATATATAAAAATGTATATTAAAATATGTTGTTAATTATATATTTAAATATAAATATATATGTGCATTTACACTGCCCTACACACACACACACACATTTATACATCCATATACATTACTGTACATTATATATCAGCATACACATTTTTGTACTTTTGTATATATTCACACATGTATCAACATTTTCAAAGTAGCATGTATATACTTGTATGCATGCATATACTATTGTACACCCACACAAACACACACATATACCTATATGCGCAATGTATTTTTAAAGTTACACATGAAACTATTATATTTGTGTGTGCGCGTGTGTAAATGTATTTAAAATTTTTTGATTTTGTAAATTTATTTAAAATAAAATATTTAATATTGTACATAATTTATAAAATATTGTAAATTTTTTATATCTAAAACAAAAATTTGTGTTTGTATGCGTGTGTGTGTGTGTGTGTGCGTGTGTGCGTGAAGCATATTAATGCATAAAATGAAATTATGAATTAAACATATGAGCTTCTATTATATTCAAATAGTTGTTTTTAAAATATTTATATTAAAATAACTATCATTATACTCATATAAATAAATGAAGTTGTCATATCAATAAATTATTTTGGTTTTAAAATTATGTTAAAAATGAAAATATAGTTCATAAATAGATAATATTGTTTTTGTTTGTCTATATAGTTTTTTTATTAAAATATTAATGTTTATCGTAAATTTCTACCTATTATATTTTATTATTAATAAATTTTTAGAAACTTTAATTTCAAACAAATATAATGTAGTGCATATAAATGCATGCCTTTAATGTTTTTTAAAAAATCAATTATTTCATTAAATATGTTCAAACAAAACAGATTACCATATAAATACAAAAGTAAATTATTCTACAAGTAAATATTTTTTTTTATTTTATTCAAAATATATAAATGACCATATAAATATATGAATTTATTTTTTTTTTAATAATTTTTTTAATTTTTTTTAATTTAATACATTACAGTTTAATTTTTTGTAATTAATAGATACATTTCAAATAATGTTTATTTATAATAAATATAATATATTTAATATTATGAGGTACAAATTTTATTTTGTAAATAAATTTATTTTTAACGTTTTATCTTTGTAAATTGAAACTACATCACATATATATATATATATTTAGAATTTTTTTATAATATTTTGTAAACAAACATATTGTTATTTGTTTTAAATATTACAAAATGAATTTTAACAAATGAACATTTTATTTGAAATCAATTTTAGTTAAATGAAATTAAGTGAAACAAAAATACAAACCCTAAACATATTAAATCATAATGATTTATACAAACATATAAAAAAATAATAATAAAAAATATTTAAGATTGAAATAATTAAATTTAAGTTCCTAAAATATATGAGAAAATGATAAAGATTTATATAATATCCAAAAAAACATGTATAAATGAGAGGACTGATATGAATCAATATTAAGTTTCTGAAGCATGTAGTTATACATTTTGTAGATGTAGTTATATATAGTTTTTCATGTAATTATATATATTTATACATATGACTATGAATAGGTATTGATGTAGATAAATACATTTATATATAGTAATATGTTGATATACATATTGTTTAATATATTTATATATAGTTATATATATATATATATATATAATATATGTTGTTATATTTATATATAGTTATGTTTATGTATACTATTTTTATAGTTATAGATAGAGTAAA